>CM054991.1:13879676-13920745 GCA_029030765.1 Salix suchowensis
GAAACCCTTGAAACAAGAAAAATGAGCTCAAAAATGGTGGTGATGGGCCTTAATTTCTAGAGACCGGGTTTCTTGCTCTCTTAACCCAATTTGGGTGAGGGGTGCCGGTTTACGAGGGTGTGTGGTTTGTGATTTTTTTATTTATTTAAAAAAACACGTGTTGAAAATAAAAAAATCAAATTTATTACTAGGAAAAAATAATAAATAACTAATTAGGAATGTGTGTGAATTTGCTATTCTGCCCTTAATAGTAATTTTATTATATTTTTTTAATTTAATAGTAGATAATTGATTGTTTCATCCTAAAGATTTATAACTGTATAAAATTTCACAATATTTGAAAAAAATTAAATAAGAGAAAGATAGATAGTTCTTGATGCGTGCATGGCATATTGTATATTTAAAAGCATAATAGAAGTTAATTTTTATAATATCTTTTACTTGAAAATACATTATTATTATTATTATTATTTAAATTTAATTTTAAAAAATACTTTTAATATTAAAACAATTTAAAAAATACTTTTTATAAAAAAATATAATTGAACCAAAAATCTCAGTTATTCTGCAAATAATATAAGAAATGCAGTACCTCGTACCTATATAAAATTTCCCAATATTTGAGAAGAAGGTTTTGGACGAAGATTATTTTATTGAAGAGTTAACCAACCAATAACAAGTCGTCATAGTTGACTGGCAATGGCTGGCATGACACAGGCAAGTTCATCATATTCTTGTCTGTTTCTTACGAAGCTTTGTATAATGGGCATCCAAAGCAAGCCAGTGGACCAAAAGTCATCCCAACTCTGGTTGACACAGCCGTCAACTGAAGTCTTCACTGTCTCTTTCAAAGTCTCCCTCTTTCACTCTTCCAGTACTGCTCTTTCAAGCTTGAATTGCATTGCTCATTGCTAGATGTTGCAGCTTGGGATTTAGAATTTAATTTGGTTTTCCTTGCTTCCAAGTTACAGCAGGTTTGTGCCTTTTTTTGTTTTTGTTTTTGTTTACGTGTAGTGAGTTCTGAAGTGGGTTTCAGCAGTTGAGCTTAAAAGTTAACACCCTTTGCTGTTCATCAGTGATTTTGCTCTTTTAAAGTCAAATTGGGTGTCTGTTCTTGTCATCCATAAATGGGCAATCTCTTAACTGCGCAGGAAAAACCAACTATAGAGTCTGCTAGAAGTCCTTTTGGTTAATGATGTTCTTTTAATGATGTTTTTACACAGCACAGAATCAGTGTATGATACATCAAGTGCTAGTAGCTAGAATCACTGGTCAAATTTAACCTTTTGGGCTTGACTTAAGTAAGCTGAACTCTTCTTCAACGAAGGTTATAATCATGGGAACTAAACTAAACTAGATTTTTTCTGCTCGAACATGTTTGGCCCGAATGAGTTTTATTTATTGATCTCATGAATTCATCAAATCATTCCGAGCATAGGAGCAACTGATTTTTTCACCTTCATTTCTTATTTTTTCTTCTCCCACCTTTCGTGATCCTGTTCTTGTTAATCAAAATATCCACTGTGTTTCTTCATGAATTTTCCTTCTGTAATTGGACATGCATTTATATGTATTGAATATTGATTTCATTTTCTGCTCCTTTGTAGGCTCTATTAATAATCAATGGCTGACCATGAAAAAGATGATGCACCAACGCTGTCAGACACACATCCAAAGTTAATGGATGAAGAGGTGGATTCTCGATTTTCGCCATTTCCTTCCAGGACTCCGAGTGAAACAATTTCTATTACCGTGAATTCCATGGAGTCCTTTGCCAATCGTGTTGGCTATACTGGTCCACTGCGTAGAGAAAGAAAAGCTCCACTGGCACAAATGAGCGGCCCGTTATATATCAACCGTAACACTGAAAACCTGTTCCCGGCAAATCATGGTGTAATAGCTCGCAAAAAGGTGGAACCCAAGCCAGAAAGCTATGTATCTTTCAAAGGAATGGATCAGAACAACCGGGATGACACAAATACTGCTACAAATACCCACTTAATGAGGTCTGGGCAACTAGGGATGTGCAATGATCCTTACTGCACAACATGCCCATCGTATTACCATTCCAAAGATTCCAGGGTATGCTTTTGTTCTAATATATTGTTTTTATATAGCTTCTGGAGTTTCTGTCATGTTATCCTGGATTTTTACTGCTACTTCTTGTTGCCCTTCATTATACAAACAGGGGAACCAGTTTCTATATGGATTATGATTAAAACTTCATCCATAAATGGCAATTTTGTTGCATATATTTTTGCTTGGTCACTTTTGTTGAGTAGTTCTATCATAAAACTAGGATTTTCTCCATCACTAGTTTAGTTTCATGATAACCTCGTATATTGTTATCAACATAGCGAGTAAATGTATGGCACGAAGCTCAAGGTCTGATCTTTGACATCTTGTTGGTTGGTTTTGAGGACTACAGCACGATGTAGGGGAAAATCATTGTTCAAGGAGGAGGAGGAAAACAAGTTCTCCTTTTGGCTTTTCAAAGTTCAAGATTTATTATACTCTTAAGGACGTAATATGATGGTTGTTAAGAGAATAGGTTCATTTTGTTTTGGAGATTTTGACAACGTTTATGCATAAGGTGACGAGTTGATGCATTCACAAAATTTGACCAAAGCTGGCTATCATTGGTTTGTTGTCTAAGTTTGCTTTGTTTAGTTTTTTGGTAAGTTCCAATGCCATGGTTAACTTATGAAGCTAGGCAAATCTATTTTTTCTACATGTAAGAATTTTAAGAATTTTATGGTTAACTTAAAATAAAATCTATAGCGTCTACCTGCAAGAAATTACATTCCAACTATAGGAGAATTGTAATCTTTTCTAATTCTACAAGTAGAAAACAATATTAAGTATCTTGTGATTGGCTTATAAATAGTATGTTGAACCATTACTAGATCATAGCTTTATGCCTTTGTGCTTTTTGCAGTTTCATAATGTTCTTGAAGATGCTGAAGGTTGGACAAGGAGATTCAATAATGTTATAAACCCATATATTCGTAAAGTTGTGAATCCTCATAATGAAGTGGTTCAAAAATGGAACAAATTTTTTTTCATTTCATGCTTGGTGGCGATTTTCGTCGATCCCTTGTTTTTTTTCTTACTATGGGTGCAACAGGTATGTTTATCTTGCTTTGTGCTCCCAAACTTATTGCTAATGGCATTAATATAGTACAATTCACAAATCATGCAGTTACATACATCTCTGAAACCATGATTTTAGCAACTTTTAAACAGTTTTGTTAAGTTTTAGGGCTTTCAACTTTCCGTGTTCTAATCATGGATATTCTATTGCTGAGAGGGTCCATGATGAGGTCATTGTCTGGTCGTGATTTTACTTTGATTGTATAGACCTTCCAGATTCCACAAGCAAATATTTGAAAAAGAACTTCCATAATAATTGCTCGAAAGCTTTCGTTATTGCTAAGATACTTCATCTGTTTTTTACTTCAAGGCTTTATTATTCTCCTCAGTTCATACTTTAGATTGTATTTGTTTTTTGGAATTATATGAGTTTCATTTTTGGTTGTAGGAAAACAAGTGCATAGCTATTAATTGGCCAATGACTAAAACAGTTGTGGTGTTTAGGAGCTTGACTGATCTCATCTACTTACTAAACATACTTCTTCAGGTACACTAGCTCCTTACATTAATCTGATTTTCTTTCCTTCTTTCTGGCTGTTGTTAGACCTGTCATCTCCATTAGTACTAATGGCAATCTTTTTTATTTTGAATGTAGAGAGCACTTATTATAGGCTTTGTAGTAACACCACACTTGACACTGTTAAAGCCGCTAAAGGGATCATGTGAAATTTTAGTTGAATTTTTTTTTCTAGGATCATAGAACTTTTTATGACACATGAGATTAAATTTAAAGGTGATGAAAACCGTAATGTCATATAAAACGACCCGGTGATGAAAAAAGCTCGTATAAAAAATGATGAGCTTGTCTCTGTGCTCTTTTAAATATTCAACTATGATTGTGAAACTCCATTATTCTGTCTTGAAGCCCTTTTAAAGTCCAACTTTGACTGATATATGAAAATTATTCTTAACAATTATTAGTTCATTAAGACTCTCATTTATTTTCTGCAGTTTAGGTTAGCTTATGTTGCTCCTAAATCTAGAGTGGTTGGTGCTGGAGAGTTAGTTGACCATCCAAAGAAAATTGCCTGGCACTACGTCCGAGGATGGTTCTTTATTGACTTATTTGTGGTATTACCACTCCCGCAGGTTAGTGATTCATTCTCTGTCTAGCGTGGTAGCTATTGACCTTCTAAATTTCACTTAAGATTCATTACATCATGTCATAACTATATTTTTATGTTTGAATAACAAGCATCTAAACGTCAAATTCTGAACCTGGCCAAGGATGTGGAAATTAATTGTTTGTCATTACATGAATTTGGATTCTGGCGAGCACAAGGACAACACTAGGTCTTAGGCCCAACTTAGTTGAAGCAAGGCACTAAGTCTGATTGCCTTATATGGGGAGGATAAATAATGTCATCAATCTGAAATGAAGTGTTGGTAAAACCTGAAAAATGTGAAGTGTCAAATGCAGCCTCTAATGAGCAATGCTACGATAGTCACTTCCTGATTGACTTTATGAACACTCTCCTAATCTTACTATAACTTTTACAACATATATATAACTTATAAAAGGTATTTCGAAAGTCTATCCCACAATAGCTTTTTGAGTGCAAAGAGAATATATAGGATTTGGTTTCCCACATTGGAAAAAGAAGACTTTTATCAAGTATTTATATAGTAAAACTTGAGATGGGATAGTAACCAACAAAAGAAGTAGAGTGAGCTCGAACACACAAGGATGAGTCGAGTAAGAGGAAAACCTCTGATTCACCCCCCTGCGCTCAAGGCAAAGCCTATACTCTCTAAAAATTTTATTGTTTTGTTAAAATATTTTGATGACCCTCAAACTGAAAACATTAAATTTGTAACCATTGAAAATTAAAATATTTTCTGCTTATTTTTTCTAGCTATAACTGTCACTATAATTTAATTTTATAACGACTATATTTTATATTATTGTAACAACCATTTTAATTAGCCTATATATACCATGCAGTTTTTTCAAACAAGACACAATCCAAAAAAACACTTTTCTCTTCTCCTCATTTGTTGGTTTTTCTACTTTCCAAACTGTTTCTATGTTGCCCTCTTCTGATAAGAAAGAACTTGTTGAATCCTGGAGGATACCTTATTGTTCAGGAAATATCCTTAAGGACAGTGCACAGGCACGCCTCAAGTTTCTATTTCCGTTCCTTACATTCATAATACTCACAACAATATGTAGGTGCCATCTATCTTTCCTACAATGAGGTTCGAAGTTGACTATCCTTGCTGTTGTTATAAATTACATCGCAATAAATTACAAAACTAAGTGAGTTGTGAGAGTAGAACGAGACACACATTAGTGTGACTACTTTTAGGAAAAAAATAAATGGCAGGTAACAAGAAAAAAATAAACAAAAATTCATGTGTGGAGGGATTCACGCACGTATGCACCCTAAAGACAAAAAAATATCCTTGACAGGGAGACTTCCCTACATTATATCTAGACTTCTACAGTTGTAGATTAGACTTCTCTTATTGTACATTAGAACACTTGTGATGTATCTGTTCATGTAATTCTATATATAATATTAGCATGTATATGGATGGCCCACATTGAGTGAGGCATCCCAATCCCTTAGATCTTTATGGTATCCGCCAACATTTCCTTGTCCTCAACCACCGCCACCCTTTTTAGCACCCCTTTTTATATCAGTTCCATCCTCTCTGCTTGCAACACAATGCCTACTAATCCTTACACTGTCTTCGATCTGAGCAAAATATTAGAAATGACGTTGTAATCTTCCAGATTCAGTAAATTATGTCTTGTATTAGCACTGGAATCTAATACCATATTCTTGGTAATCATGTGCAGATCATTATATTAGTAGTCTTACCAATGGGACAGGGAGTCTCTGAAGCAAATAATGCCAAAAATCTTCTCCGAGCAGCTGTTCTTGTCCAGAATATTCCAAGGCTGTGTAGGCTTACTCCTCTCTTCATTGGCCGGTCTCCAAGTGGCTTCGTATTTGAGACAGCATTGGCGAACTTCATTATAAATCTTTTCACTTATATGTTGTCTGGCCACATCGTTGGGTCATGTTGGTATCTCTTTGGGTTGCAGGTGAGTATAATGAGCTTTATTTCTTTAAACATTTTCTTATCCTTTGAATATCTAGAAGGTTTTATGAACTTTGCTACTATGCATATACATTTTTTCATGAATTCTCGCCCTCGATCTCCTCATAATATTCGATCTCTAGTTTTTAACCTCTGAAGCAATGATAGAGTGAAAGGAATATTTTGGTTTACTAGCATAACATTTCCTTTTCTTGTCACAATATCATGGCATGGATCATATTGTTTTTCGGCACATTGCTTTCTTTCTCTTTTTGGCAGATTGAGCGAAATCCAAAACTAGTTCTGTAATTTGATGCGTTAGTGATAGTACTAAAATGACTCCTCCCACTCTTTTTAACAGAGAGTTAATCAATGTCTCCATGATGCTTGCCATTATACTGGTTTTCAAGATCTTTGCATGGAATTTATAGACTGTGGACGTGGGAATGCAAATGAAAAACATGGGTTCCATCAAAACTGGTTAAACTGGAAACAAAACTCTAATGCTAGTAAATGTTTTCAAATGGATGGTCCGCCAACTGGTTTTGATTATGGAATCTATGCCAAAGCAGTCAACCTCACCGGGAAAAATATCATCACCAGATACATATATTCATTGTTCTGGGGATTCCAGGTATGTGAGCAATTTTATCTTCCATCTTTTTTTTAAGCTATTATGATGTGTTGAAAATTCCCTCAATAGAAAAGTAATATGAAACTTGCCGCTAAAATACTTCCTCCAGTCATAATCTTCCATTTTCTTTTGTATAATTAACAAAATCCTTACAAAGTGAAAGATACATGTTACAAGATCAAATATTTTGATTTATATATTTTATTATTATTTGTTTTTGGTTATCATTAATGGTTATTTTAATGTGTTTACAGAGGTAATTCTTAATTTGAATTAGATATGTGCATAAGTTTTTCGATTTATATCTAGGAATTTGTTATGCAAAAAAATCTATGTATTTATTATTTTATTAGAAAAAAATATTCAACCCACAACGGAGTGCGGAGTGAAGTTCAAATGACTAGTGGAAACAATGTGGTGTAATCAATCACTTTCAATGCACTTACTCTACACTAAGCTAAAAACACCTCCTTTTTCACTCGGTGGTGTTGCTTGAGTTTACAAAACAAGGTTTATTTTAACCCTTGTGATCTTGAAACCTTTGATTTCTTGGGCTACTTCTCAATTACTCTTTCATTTTATGCAACACACCTATTTGATATTATAATTGTGTCAATGTTGGTGCAAATTAAACTGTTTTTCTGATGACTTGGTGCTGTATTTTTGATTTTGCGAAGCAAATCAGTACTCTTGCTGGAAACCAAGTTCCAAGCTATTTTGTTTGGGAAGTCCTCTTTACCATGGCAATCGTTGGACTTGGACTCCTGCTCTTTGCTCTTCTCATTGGAAATATGCAGAATTTTCTCCAATCTCTTGGTCAGAGGTATAATTTATTTAATTTCTCCTCTCAAATCTCACCCAAAAGCCTTCAGTTGTTCATAATGACATGCTTTTTTTTTCATTCTGTTTTTTTGTTGAATGTTTGCTGGAGAAAACGTTATTATTGTGCATCCATTTCAATAGTGTTCTTATTTGAAAGCATGGATGGCCTAGGCTAGAGGGTGTGTGTCAAATGATTGAGGAAGAAATTTATAGGCTGTGCTTGATGAAGTAGTTACTATCCTGCGTTCATATTTAAAGATATTTTTCATCACTTTCTCTCCCGTATTTTAGATACTCTTTATATAGTGATGGTTTCTTTCAAAATAACCAGAGGTAGGATCATTAACTTCACTGCTGAACACCTACTCTCAATAGAGCAAGCATCTGATGCAAAGTTCAATGTATTAACAAGAATGATAAATCAATCACCACAAATGAAATTCTCTTTAGATAATCTTGAAAGTGAATGGTATAAGACCTACTTAAATTTATTTTCATTACATCTGTGGTTGACTCGATATCATCAACGAGGGAATCGTATGATGTTAGGAATTGCTAAATTTATTAACTGAAATCTTTGGAGTACTCTCACGTGTGAAATTTTAAGAATTCTCTGCACATATACAGCATGCTATGTTATTCATATCAATTGCTATATAAGTGAACTTTGATATGTTGATTAATCTCTATATATTCAAAAGTAAATGTAGTTCTTCCAATCCCTTTTTTATATCTTTTTTCAAACTGTTGGTTATTCTTCTGATATAAAATCACATAAGTTTAGTTGTTGAAAACAGTCGAAGAATAGGCTTAACACCAATCAGGTACTCAAAAGGTTAATCTTGACGACATGTGAGTTCATCATTACTAGAGTTCACTATCTTTAATTTAAACTTCCAAAGACAAAAGTGATGGGTGAGAAATGAGATAGATGCCTACAATAATTACATCTTGAGAAGAAAAATTTTTAAAAACTTCTATGCCAATTTTGATGTGGGGGCATATGATGCAATTCGTATTCACCAATTAGTTTTCTATTCCCAGTTTGGTATTTACAAGTAGATTAGAATGCCATCTGCTTGAGTAATTATTTTTTTATTAATTGTTCTCTGTTCTCCCTTGTAGGATGTCAGAAATGTCATTGAGGCAACGAGATATTGAGCAGTGGATGAGACATCGGTATTTGCCACAAGAACTAAGAAGGTCTGCTGTATATTCTTTTAACCTCTCATCTCTATCTTTCTACCGTTTTTGGGGGGTAAATTCCTTTCTCCCCGTCACACATGCGCGCGCGCCCTTCAATCATATATTTCTTGACATGATGGATGTTATGAGCCGGAAGAATGAGCTGGAATAAGTGGGTAACGTGTGTTCACACACGATTATTAGAAGTTATTGCAGTCCGTTCCTTTGAAGTTATTACATTATGTTATTTTTAGATCATGGGTTTTGTAACTGCACTTAGATCATGGGAAAACCCACCCTGAGGTCATTAAGTCACGTATTAAGTTTTCATTGGTCAGTTATTGTTGTCGGTTACAAGAAGTGTCTATTTAAATTGCAGAGATATGAATAAAAGGGAGACTTTTGAACCCAAAAAGATTACCGAGAGTATTCTGGAGGTCTTTGGCTCCTCAAATTGCCTTTATTCCTTTTGTTTCTAGTGTGTTCGTAACAAGTGGTATCAGAGCTCCTTTCTAGCGACATGGTTGAAGGGACCCGTCAAGCTCAGCTAACTGAAGGAGTAACCAATTTACGTGAAGAGACAACATCATTAAGAGAAGAACAAGGTAGACAACGCGCACTAATGGAGAATGTGCTGCAACAGCTTAGTAGTTTGGCCGTAAGTTATGATAACTTGGCCCAACACTCCTCAAAAACTCAACAGGGAGAAGGTTCATCGGGAGGAAACACTATGAAAGTCATTCCCAATCCTGCGTTTGTTGAACATGGTGGAATTCAAGCTAGGACGCTTCGCTTGGAATTTTCCCGCTTTGATGGGTCTGAACCAACTGAGTGGATTCTCAAAACCCAACAATATTTCGCCTACTTTCAGACACTTGATCATCAAAAGTTGCAGATTGCATCCTTTCACATGGAAGGAAAGGCCTTATCATGGTATAGCTGGTTGATGGAGTCATGCCCCGTGACTACTTGGGATGAATTCTAATTGCTCTTAAGGTCCGATTTGGACCATCAACTTATGAAGATCCGGTGGGAGCTTTTACTAAGCTTAGACAGACTCACAGTGTGGAAGAATACCAGACAAAATTTGAAATTTTGTCCAATAAGATCACTGGCCTCAATGAGGAGTTTCGTATTAGCACCTTTCTAAGTGGGCTACGGGATGACTTGAGGATAGTGGTGGCCATGTTCAAGCCTACCACACTGTCTGCAGCTTTTATGTTGGCTCGATTGCAAGAGGAGGAAGTTTGGAGGAGAAACCAAAGTGACCACAACCCTATACCTCATATAACAACCTACACACCCTCAACCAAACCCACCACACCACCACCACCTAACCATAATTCCATCCTAAAACTACCAGCTCCACCACCTCCCAGACACGTTCAAAACAATTCCTACCAGCCACAAGAACCTCCTTACCCCAATAAAAGAATCACATCCAGCCAAATGCAAGAGAGGAGAGATAAGGGATTATGTTATTTTTGTGATGAAAAATACAGACCTGGGCACAAATGTAACCGTCCAAAAATTTATTTATTGGAGGGTATGGATGAAGTCCAAAAAACAGAGGTAGGAAATGATGATGTTATGGCCACTCTACAAGCTGAAATAGATCTGGATGAGTTCAGAAAGAAGTTTCCCAACCTTGAGGACAAGGTTTTCTAAAAGAGAGGGGCTATGTTATGAGCCGGAAGAATGAGCTGGAATAAGTGGGTAACGTGTGTTCACACACGATTATTAGAAGTTATTGCAGTCCGTTCCTTTGAAGTTATTACATTATGTTATTTTTAGATCGTGGGTTTTGTAACTGCACTTAGATCATGGGAAAACCCACCCTGAGGTCATTAAGTCACGTATTAAGTTTTCATTGGTCAGTTATTGTTGTCGGTTACAAGAAGTGTCTATTTAAATTGCAGAGATATGAATAAAAGGGAGACTTTTGAACCCAAAAAGATTACCGAGAGTATTCTGGAGGTCTTTGGCTCCTCAAATTGCCTTTATTCCTTTTGTTTCTAGTGTGTTCGTAACAATGGATTTTGTGATGAAATGTAATGAAATTCCATACACTTTTGAGGCTTTATGGTTTGGAGTGTCCAGTGAGTGAAACAGTGTCATCAAACTCCTTCATATCTTGCCTCCATATTTAAATAAAGAAACCTTTGTTATCTCCATCAAGCCTTGCTTAGGAAAATGGAATTCATGATATTTTTCTCCTGGACCATTTTGCTTTGTCAAAGCAAATATTCTTTCATTTATGTTTTGTCTATTGCTACACCCTTTTGTTGTTTCCTTGCATTTCTATCTATAATATTCCTCTTATTTGTTTTGCGCACATGTAAGAATTTACTTCTTTCTATGGTCACATTCCTTGGCATATGTTATTTGGATCTCATAACATTTATAATTGTTGTCATGTAGGAGAGTGCTAAAAGCTGAACGGTATCATTGGGCTGTTACTAGAGGTGTAAATGAAAGAATGCTTATGGAGAATTTGCCGGAAGACCTTCAGAGGGATATAAGAAGGCATCTCTTTGAACATGTCAAGAAAGTAAGAAATGAAATATCCCAAGCCAATAAAAATGATTTGATATGTACTACATACCCATTGATTCCTTCAGATCATTAGTACTGATAACCTGTTGAGTTAATTTGGCTGCGGGTTGCAATGAAACTCAATAGTTTGTCTCCACAAAGGAGAAAGACATGGTTTTTTTTATTATTATAATATCTATATAGACTTTCTAACTTCATAACCATAAACTTTGGACTAATCTACTATGCATTTATTTGTAAAATTCTGTAGGTTTCGATTTTTAACTTCATGGATGACCATGTCTTAGATGCTGTCCGTGAGAAATTGAAACAAAAAATATACAGCAGGGGAAGTGAGATTTTTCATGTTGGTGGTCCGGTTGAGAAGATGGTTTTTATTGTGCGGGGAAAACTGGAAACCATCGGCCATGATGGCACTGTAGTGGCCTTATGCGAAGGGAATGTTTGTGGCGAGGAACTTCTCACATGGTTTCTTGAGCATAGTTCAGTGTCCAAAGGTATATCATGATTCTTAAGAGAATATTGATTTCTATTTCAGATAGACCATTTTAACTTTTAAGTTATTTGATAGCCAACTTCCAATAGTTGGTGTCCTTAATACCATAAGAGCATGAGCATGAAATTTTGGTTCTTACTACAGATGGAAGCAGAATCAAGACTTCTGGACATTATTTGATTAGTAGCAGGACAGTAAGGTGCCTAACAAATGTAGAAGCATTTTCACTTAGTGCCGCAGACCTTGAAGAAGTCGCTAGCGTTTTTGCAAGACACTTGCGCGATCCACTCGTCCAAGGAGCCATAAGGTTATTTCGATGCCTATACATCTTTTTTGCATACATTTTTAATAAGTTTAGCGGTTTGACTTTGTTACAAGAAAAGCACTGCATGCATGTTGATTATAATATCTTTGAGGTTTATGCATTCTCAAAAGGAATTGAAAGACAGTATCCTCTACCTCCTTTATTTTGAGTATGAAGGTGAGCTTATCTTAGAGATGCTTTATGACAAAAATGCATTTATTGGAGAAAATTTCGGTTAGCATGCGTTGGTGTACAAACATAGAAACAAGAATGAGAAAAGGGATGCTATTTTAGAGTTTGATTTGGCTGATAATTTAGGTTTTGTAAACACCTTCATTATTAAGAGGGTGTCTAATTTAGAAATATTTGAACATGAATGAAATAAATAGGCCGCCTTTCCTTCTCAAGAAGAATCAATCAAACATCATAGAATAATCACGAAATTAAAGCAGGGAATTGCTCATGGTACTGGCTTAAACTTTCAGTGAAGGTGTTATTTAGGCTGTGGTTGTGGTTCTACAATCATAGCCTTGAATGTATCTCCATGCTAGGATCACAGTCAGATTAACTTATCATCCAAGGTTCTAAAGTCCCAACAACATTAAAGTTTATCAGCCAAGGATTCTGAAGTTACCTGTCAAGACCACTTTGATCTTGCAGTAGCCAGCACGACAAGCCTCATGCAAGGATTGCAGCTTAAACAGCTACTATTTAAGCAACCTGAGGCGGCGCTTTTAACTTCCGGTGAGGTTGTGATTTGAGAAAAAAAGATCATAAAAGTGAAATGTCCCATTAAAGATATATGGTGTTTGCTGTGAGTAAATTGGGAAGGGAGAGTTTTGGTGTGCTTTCAGCATGTCTTGTGCATGAATTTTGAGTTTTAATCAAAGATTTGATTCAAGTGAAAGATTGGATAAATTTCTATTTGAATCAGTGGTTGCAAAATGAACTCTTAAAACAGCAAATGGTTTCGGCTGTTCCTTCAGACTTTGTTTTGCTTTCTGTCTGACAGGAATCGATCTCCATACTGGAGAGCCCGTGCTGCTACCCGCGTTAAAGTTGCGTGGAGAGATCGGAAGAAATGTCCAAGGAATAGCAAGGGCGTTCAATCAAACCATTCTTCAAATTCTTGTGTGTGTGCTTAGAGCATATAACAGAATTAAATTAAGTCTTTTCATGTACTAAAACGTGGAAAATTTCCATGAAAATTGAAGACAACATATGAATAAGGAAACAATAGGAACGGAATTATGAATGTACTAGAAACCATATTATTAAAAAATTTATTTTTCTTGTACATAGATTTTCTCATATTCAACCTGCAGTCAGCATGCTAACGTAGCTGGGTGTTTTCTAGATTATGTAATAAAAGTTTTTGACTTGGTGTTAAAAGGTTTGATATCTACATTATAGATCTCGGGTTCAAGTCAAGGCGTGTTTATCTTATAAGAGTCTGGGATAGTCAGAATTTTACACACTTAACTCGGGCATGAAAGAAAAGAGAAGGATGGCTAAGAATCCTTACCATTATTACTATATACTGTAATAAAACTCTGCTACGTTTAAAAAAAATTAACGATCTTAAGAAACAGCACCAAAAATCTGCAATCAACAAAGCAAAATTGAATTAAAATCGAACAAAGTAAAAATATATACAACATTCTTATTCTTATACTTACTAAAACAAATCAACTATATAACGAACGAATGTTCTTCAATTCTGATCCAAAACCCAGATAAAATAAAAGAAAAAGAAATAAGAAACTAACGTTGTTTAGCAGCTGGTTAAGCTTGAAGCCTTAAAAGAAGAAGTAGAAATGGCACTTTATTTACAAAAAAATAAAAAAAAAGTAAGAGTTCTGGAAGACAAATTGAAAGCTCGAAACTTGGTGTGTTTCTGTTTCTGGAGAATTCTATTACACTATACTTTTATGATGCTATGTTAAAACTTGGGCTACAAGATAGCAACGCGCCAAAAACACGCAACCGCTCCTGAATCCCTAGCTAGCGTTTTTTTTTTTTTAAAATATATATAATAATAATAATAATTATTTTCTCTTGTAACAGGAGAAACCAAAGTTGTCAGTTCCGTTTCGTTTCGTCCGGAACGTTCTGTGCCATTAAAAAACCAGGACGAAACGACGATGTTTTTGTTTTGGTTTTAATTCCGGTCCGTTCCGGAAATTCCGGCCAAATTCCGCCCGGAACGTCTCGGTACCGTTCCGGCCTTAATATCCTCTTTATTTTGATTAACTTGTGATTTTTTTTTCTAATTTTAAGATTATATTTGTTTACTTTATGTTTATATTATATAATTTAAAGTTAATTTATCTTGAATTTTAATTATGCTTGTTAAATTAATATTTTAATTATATATATATATATAATTAATTAATTATATATGAACAGTACAACCCCGAAACGGCACGCCGAAACGGTCCGAAAAAAAGGAACGTTCCTTTCCAATAGAAAAAAAAAAAAAACGACGACCGGAACGGTATTGATAACCTTGAAAGAAACCCTTGAAACAAGAAAAATGAGCTCAAGAATGGTGGTGATGGGCCTTAATTTCTAGAAACCGGGTTTCTTGCTCTCTTAGCCCAATTTGGGTGAGGGGTGCTGGTTTACGAGGGTGTGTGGTTTGTGATTTTTTTATTTCTTTTAAAAAAACACGTGTTGAAAATAAAAAAAATCAAATTTATTACTAGTAAAAAATAATAAATGACTAATTAGGAATGTGTGTGAATTTGCTATTCTGCCCTTAATAGTTAAGGTATCTAATTTGATTATAATTGTTTTTAATTTAATAGTAGATAATTGATTGTTTCATCCTAAAAAATTATAACTGTATAAAATTTCACAATATTTGAAAAAATTAAATAAGAGAAAGATAGATAGTTCTTGATGCGTGCATGGCATATTGTATATTTAAAAGCATTAATAAAAGTTAATTTTTAAAATATCTTTTACTTGAAAATACATTATTATTATTATTATTTAAATTTAAAAAATACTTTTAATATTAACACAATTTTAAAAATACTTTTTATAAAAAAATATAATTGAACCAGAAATCTCAGTTATTCTGCATATTACAAACACAATAAAAGGCGTGGGATTTTGCCCTGTTCACCCTCTCACATTGCACTGTTCTTTCGCCAGTGCACGCCCGAAACTGGCCCTCGGGCGCGCGGCGAAAGGCGAGATTTAACCGGGGTTATTCTCGGTTTTTCCATTTATTTATTTTTTTAAAATATTCATTTGTGAACAGTGTAATGACGGTTTCATCCCCGGTAATAGGACAAAAACAGGCGTCCGGGTGAGGGGCACCGGCGTAATTGCGCGCGGCCGGACCGGCCCGGTTCGGTTCGGTCCGCCGCAACTTTTGGATTTTTTATTATTTTTGGAAATGGCTAAATACGGTTTTAGCCCCTAATAAGACAAAAACACTTAATTGGGTGCAGGGGTGGAACGGTAATTGGCCTTATTTTTCGAATTTTATAATCGGCGTCTGTCAGGGCGTGGGCCGCACACGCCAGCCGGTTTCCCGCCTCACGCCCTGTTTAGGCGGCGCGTGCGGCCTTCTCCGGTAGACGGAAATGGTATACCGGATGACAAAACGTTGCGCCGCCGCGTGGTCTTCCTCCCGCGGTGGTGCGTGTAACCACCAGATGTTCGTGGACGCGGCGGAGGCCGGTTGAAGTCGCCGGCCATGTTTTCTCTCTCTCCTGCACGTCAATGTGCAGGAGAGTCCCCCATTTATTTTGACTTTGCACTTCGATCCCTCTACTTTTAATTTCATTTTTGGTCCTAATTTCTGTTATATAAGTTCTAATTTCGTTCGATTGGGTCCTCCGATTTCAATTGATTGAATGTCAAAGTTTCACTTCGGTCCTTCTACTTTCAATTTCCGGATTGGCTGTATATAACTCAATCAATTCGGTACAAAACTTCCGATTTTTGCATTTCTGTCCTCTGATTTCAATTGAGAATAAATGTAATTTGCATTTCAGCCCTTTGACTTTTAATTTTTTAATTTCAGCCCTTTATATTTGATTTTCATTTAAGTCCTTATACTTTTATTTTTTTATATTTATAAAATAATCCCTACTTTTGTCCATGTATATATAAAAGTGTATTTAACACAATAATAATAATAATGATAATAATAAGAATAATAGTAATAATAATAGTAATAATAATAATAATAATAATAATAATAATAATAATAATAGTAATAGTAGTAATAATAATAATAGTAATAATAATAATAATAATAATAATAATAATAATAATAATAATAATAATAATAATAATAATGACTTAATTATTTTTTGTTCTTACGCTTCTCTGTTTTTTTCCTTTCTCCCGATAATTTGATAATAATTTTTTTTTGCCGGTTATAGCAATAATAATAATTTTTGTGTTTTTTTTTCTTTTGTTAAAATTTCTTGCATGTTTTTAGTCTTTCATTGTTTTTTTTCCTTTCATTATTAACATAATAATAATCATACTAATAATTAAATTGTTTTGCGTGCTTGCCCTTTCTTTAATGTTCTTTTTCCCTCCGGATAATTTCATTTTTTTTTACAGTAATAGCAATAATTTTTTTTTAAAATCTTTTGTTAAAGTTTATAGGATATTTTTAGTCTTTCATTTATTTTTGTTTCTTTCATTATTAACATAATAATAATAATAATAATAATAATAATAATAGTGATTATTATTAATATTATAATAATAGTTATTGTGTATTCTATTATTATAATAATAGTGATTCTTTATTCTTTCATAATAATAATAATAATAATGATAATAATAATAATTTTTTAATTGGTTTTCCTTGCTTGCTGTTTTGTTCATGCTTTTTATTTTTTTCCCTCGGTATCATTTAATAATTTTTGTTGTTTTTATTCTAGCGGCAATAATAATTTTAAATGTTAAGACTCCGATGTTCCTATTGTTATAATATTTTAAATTAATATTGCTTCTTTTTCCTCTTTTTTTTTTGCTCTTTCTATTAATTGATTTTTATACTTTTATTATCTGCGCAATAATGATTTAAGTAAGTTTTTTTTTTCTTATTCAAATATTTTGCTCTTTTTTCTAATGTTAGTGTACGCTCTTTTGTGATCGTTTATGACGCAATACCTATATTATAAAAGATTTAATCTATACTTACGTGACAAACTCTACTCAAAATTGCAAATTATATATAAAAAAAATACCCGCGGTAACGCGCGGGCAATTTGCTAGTAATATAAGAAATGCAGTACCTCGTACCTATATAAAATTTCCCAATATTTGAGAAGAAGGTACCCCCGTCAAAGCAGACGGCGAAGCCAATTTGGACGAAGATTATTTTATTGAAGAGGCAACCAATAACAAGTGGTCATGGTTGACTGGCAATGGCTGGCATGACACTGGCAAGTTCATTATATTCTTGTCCGTTTCTTACGATGCTTTGTATAATTAGATAAACACATGTATTGACAGACACAAAATCTGTCAATATATGTGTTTATCTAATTATTTTTTTCTCATTTTTTTCTGGTGATTTTTATTTTATTTTTTGGTTATATTGTTTTTCCATATATATATATATATATTAATTTGTTTATGTTTTTCGTTTATTGCCTTTTTTTGTTCTTTTTTATTCCGTTTTTTTTTCTAATTATTTTTTTTTAATGGGGAATTTTTTTATAGCTTTTTCGTTTTTATTGTCTGTTTCTTACGAAGCTTTATATAATGGGCAACCAAAGCAAGCCAGTGGACCAAAATTCATCCCAACTCTCGTTAACACAGAACTAAACCAAATTCTTCACTGTGTCCTTCAAAGTCTCCCTCTTTATCTCTTCCAGTACCGCTCTTTCAAGCTTGAATTGCATTGCTCATTGCTAGATGATGCAGCTTGGGATTTAGAATTTAATTTGGTTTTCTTGGCTTCCAAGTTACAGCAGGTTTGTGCCTTTTTTGTACTTTTTTGTTTTTGTTTTTGTTTTTGTTTTAGTGTAGTGAGTTCTGAAGTGGGTTTCAGCAGTTGAGCTTAAAAGTTAACACCCTTTGCTGTTCATCAGTGATTTTGCTCTTTTAAAGTCAAATTGGGTGTCTGTTCTTGTCATCCATATATGGGCAATCTCTTAACTGCGCAGGAAAAAACTAACTATAGAGTCTGCTAGAAGTCCTTTTGGTTAATGATGTTTTTACACAGCACAGAATCAGTTTATGATACATCAAGTGCTAGTAGCTAGAATCACTGTTCAAATTTAACCTTTTGGGCTTGACTTAAGTAAGCTGGACTCTTCTTCAACGAAGGTTATAATCATGGGAACTAAACTAAACTAGATTTTTTCTGCTCGAACATGTTTGGCCCGAATGAGTTTTATTTATTTATTGAGAACAATTTATTGATCTCATGAATTCATCAAATCATTACGAGCATAGGAGCAACTGATTTTTCACCTTCATTTCTTATTTTTCTTCTCCCACCTTTCGTGATCCTGTTCTTGTTAATCAAAATATCCACTGTGTTTCTTCATGAATTTTCCTTCTGTAATTGGACATGCATTTATATGTATTGAATATTGATTTCATTTTCTGCTCCTTTGTAGGCTCTACTAATAATCAATGGCTGACCATGAAAAAGATGATGCACCAATGCTGTCAGAAACCCATCCAAAGTTAATGGATGAAGAGGTGGATTCTCGATTTTCGCCATTTCCTTCCAGGACTCCGAGTGAATCAATTTCTATTACCGTGAATTCCATGGAGTCCTATGGTTTTGCCAATCGTGTTGGCTATACTGGTCCACTGCGTAGAGAAAGAAAAGCTCCACTGGTACAAATGAGCGGCCCGTTATATATCAACCGTAACACTGAAAACCTGTTCCCGGAAAATCATGGTGTAATAGCTCGCAAAAAGGTGGAACCCAAGCCAGAAAGCTATGTATCTTTCAAAGGAATGGATCAGAACAACCGGGATGACACAAATACTGCTACAAATTCCCACTTAATGAGGTCTGGGCTACTAGGGATGTGCAATGTTCCTTACTGCACAACATGCCCATCGTATTGCCATTCCAAAGATTCCAGGGTATGCTTTTGTTCTAATAGAATTTTTTCTTATAGCTTCTGGAGTTTCTGTCATGTTATCCTGGATTTTTACTGCTACTTCTTGTTGCCCTACATTATAAAAACAGGGGAACCAGTTTCTATATGGATTATGATTAAAATTTCATCCATAAATGGCAATTTTGTTGCATATATTTTTGCTTGGTCACTTTTGTTGAGTAGTTCTATCATAAAACTAGGATTTTCTCCATCACTGGTTTAGTTTCATGATAACCTCCTATATTGTTATCAACATAGCGAGTATTGGCCATCATTTGATTGCCATCTCTTTGAAAGTGATGCGTAGTTGCTTAGGGGGATAAGAAACAAAAATCTTGCAGAGTGCTTCTCGTTTCCTTGACATGCTATCCCAAACTGGTTTCACTTGGTGAACAGATGAAATCTTGAGAATTCATGACGTGATAAATCTCACAAGTCAAAATATGATTTATATTATTCTCTAACATGGTTGAGTTTCAGATTCTATTTTTGGTATTGAATTGGGTGTTATCTACGTGCTCATTTGTTTGGATTCTTCTTTGCATATAGCCTAACTGTTTGGGAACCATTTAAAGTTCTTGTGCTGTTTTGGAATGTTCATTTGCATGAATTTGTTTGCAAAATCTACCCTGGCAATCATTTAAATTCTTCCACGGCATAAATGTATGGCACGAAGCTCAAGGTCTGATCTTTGACATCTTGTTGGTTGGTTTTGAGAACTATAGCACGATGTAGGGGAAAATCATTGTTCAAGGAGGAGGAGGAAAACAAGTTCTCCTTTTGGCTTTTCAAAGTTCAAGATTTATTATACTCTTAAGGACCTAATATGATGGTTGTTAAGAGAATAGGTTCGTTTTGTTTTGGAGATTTTGACAACGTTTATGCATAAGGTGACGAGTTGATGCATTCACAAAATTTGACCAAAGCTGGCTATCATTGGTTTGTTGTCTAAGTTTCCTTTGTTTAGTTTTTTGGTAAGTTCCAATGCCATGGTTAACTTATGAAGCTAGGCAAATCTATTTTTTCTCCAAGTAGATTTGTAAGAATTTTATGGAAGGTGTTGGGTAGTTTCAACAAGAAACAGTGTTTTCCTTGTGAGTGAATGCATCAAAGAGAATATTTGCACAGGCTCTTTCAATAATTTTTCTCAGTTACATGAGCTTAAAATAAAATCTATAACGTCTACCTGCAAGAAAATTACATTCCGATTATAGGAGAATTGTAATCTTTTCTAATTCTACAAGTAGAAAACAATATTAAGTATCTTGTGATTGGCTTATAAATAGTATGTTGAACCATTACTAGATCATAGCTTTATGCCTTTGTGCTTCTTGCAGTTTCATAATGTTCTCCATGAAGATGCTGAAGGCTGGATAAGGAGATTCAATAGTGTTATAAACCCATATATTCGTAAAGTTGTGAATCCTCATTATGAAGTGGTTCAAAAGTGGAACAAATTTTTTTTCTTTTCATGCTTGGTGGCGATTTTTGTCGATCCCTTGTTTTTTTTCTTACTATGGGTGCAAAAGGTATGTTTATCTTGCTTTGTGCTCCCAAACTTATAGCTAATGGCATTAATATAGAACAGTTCACAAATCATGCAGTTACATACAACTTTGAAATCATGATTTTAGCAACTTTTAAGCACTTTTGTTAAGTTTTAGGGCTTTCAACTTTCTGTGTTCTAATCATGGATATTCTATTGCTGAGAGGGTCCATGATAAGGTCATTGTCTGGTCGTGACTTTACTTTGATTGTATAGACCTTCCAGATTCCACAAGCAACTATTTGAAAAAGAACTTCCATAATAATTGATCGAAAGCTTTCGTTATTGCTAAGATACTTCATCTGTTTTTTACTTCAAGGCTTTATTATTCTCCTTAGTTCATACTTTAGCTTGTATTTGTTTTTTGGAACTACATGAGTTTCATTTTTGGTTGTAGGAACACAAGTGCATAGATATTAATTGGCCAATGACTAAAACAGTTGTGGTTCTTAGGAGCTTGACTGATCTCATCTACTTACTAAACATACTTCTTCAGGTACACTAGCTCCTTACATTAATCTGATTTTCTTTCCTTCTTTCTGGCTGCTGTTAGACTTGTCATCTCCATTAGTACTAATGGCAATCTTTTTTATTTTGAATGTAGAGATCACTTATTATAGGCTTTGTAGTAACACCACACTTGACACTGTTAAAGCCGCTAAAGGGATCATGTGAAATTTTAGTTGAAATTTTTTTTCTAGGATCATAGAACTTTTTATGACACATGAGATTAAATTTAAAGGTGATGAAAACCGTAATGTCATATAAAACGACCCGGTGATGAAAAAAGCTCGTATAAAAAATGATGAGCTTGTCTCTGTGCTCTTTTAACTATTCAACTATGATTGTGAAACTCCATTATTCTGTCTTGAAGCTCTTTTAAAGTCCAACTTTGACTGATATATGAAAATTATTCTTAACAATTATCAGTTCATTAAGACTCTCATTTATTTTCTGCAGTTTAAGGTAGCTTATGTTCCTCCTAAATCTAGACTGGTTGGTGCTGGAGAGTTAGTTGACGATCCAAAGAAAATTGCCTGGCACTACGTCCGAGGATGGTTCTTTATTGACTTATTTGTGGTATTACCACTCCCGCAGGTTAGTGATTCATTCTCTGTCTAGCGTGGTAGCTATTGACCTTCTAAATTTCACTTAAGATTCATTACATCATGTCATAACTATATTTTTATGTTTGAATAACAAGCATCTAACGTCAAATTCTGAACCTGGCCAAGGATGTGGAAATTAATTGTTTGTCATTACATGAATTTGGATTCTGTCGAGCACAAGGACAACACTAGGTCTTAGGCCCAACTTAGTTGAAGCAAGTCACTAAGTTTGATTGCCTTATATGGGGAGGATAAATAATGTCATCAATCTGAAATGAAGTATTGCTAAAACCTGAAAAATGTGAAGTGTCAAATGCAGCCTCTAATGAGCAATGCTACGATAGTCACTTCATGATTGACTTTATGATCACTCTCCTAATCTTACTATAACTTTTACAACATATATATATATATATATATATATATATATATATATATGTTGTAAAAGTTATAAAAGGTATTTCAAATGTCTATCCCATATTGGTAAAACACTATAGCTTTTTGAGTGCAAAGAGAATATATAGGATTTGGTATCCCATATTGGAAAAAGAAGACTTTTATCAAGTATTTATATACTAAAACTTGAGATGGGATAGTAACCAACAAAAGAAGTAGAGCGAGCTCAAGCACACAAGGATGAGTCGAGTAAGAGGAAAACCTCTGATTCATCCCCGTGCGCTCAAGGCAACGCATATACTCTCTAAAAATTTTATTATTTTGTTAAAATATTTTGATGACCCTTAAACTGAAAACATTAAATTTGTAACCATTGAAAATTAAAATATTTTCTGTTTATTTTTTCTAGCTATAACTGTCACTATAATTTAATTTTATAACGGCTATATTTTATATTATTGTAACAACCATTTTAATTAGCCTATAAATACCATGCAGTTTTTTCAAACAAGACACGATCCAAAAAAACACTTTTCTCTTCTCCTCATTTGTTGGTTTTTCTACTTTCCAAACTGTTTCTATGTTGCCCTCTTCTGTTAATAAAGAACTTGTTGAATCCTGGAGGATACCTTATTGTTCGGGAAATATACTTAAGGACAGTGCACAAGCACGCCTCAAGTTTCTGTTTCCGTTCCTTACATTCATAATACTCACAACAATTTGTAGGTGTCATCTATCTTTCCTAAAATGAGGTTTGGAGAGTATCTAGATAACCACTTTCGAAGTTGACTATCCTTGGTGTTGTTATAAATTACATCGCAATAAATTGCAAAACTAAGTGAGTTGTGAGTGTAGAACTAGACACACATTAGTGTGACTAGTTTTAGGAAAATATTAAATGGCAGGTATAATATCAATATGCATATGGATGGCTCACATTGAGTGAGGCATCTCAATCCCTTAGATCTTTATGGTATCCGCCAGCATTTCCTTGTCCTCAACCACAGCCACCCTTTTGAAAACCCCTTTTTATATTAGTTCCATACTCTCTGCTTGCAAGTTGCAACACAATGCCTACTAATCCTTACATTGTCTTCAATCTGAGCAAAATATTAGAAATGACGTTGTAATCTTCCAGATTCAGTAAATTATGTCTTCTATTAGCACTGGAATCTAATACCATATTCTTGGTAATCATGTGCAGATCACTATATTAGTATTCTTCCCAATGGAACAGGATACCTCTGGAGCAAATACTGCCAAAAATCTTCTGCGATCAGCTGTTCTTGTCCAGAATATTCCAAAGATGTGTAGGCTCTTCATTGGTCGGTCTGCAAGTGGCTTCATATTTGAGACAGCATGGGCAAACTTCACTATAAATCTTTTCACGTATATGTTGTTTGGCCACATCATTGGGTCATTTTGGTATCTTTCTGGGTTGCGGGTGAGTATATTGAGCTTTATTTCTGTAAACATTTTCTTATCCTTTGAATATCCAGAAGGTTTTATGAACTTTTTTACTATTCTGGATCTCTAGTATCTAGAGATGCATATACATTTTTTCATGAGTTCTCGCCCTCTATCTCCTCATAATCTTCGATCTCTAGTTTTTAACCTCTGAAGCAATGATAGAGTGAGAGGAATATTTTGGTTTACTAGCATAACTTTCTTTTTCTTGTCGCAGTATCATTGCATGGATCATTTTCTTTTTTGGCACATTGCTTTCTTTACCCTTTTGGCTGATTGAGCGAAATCCGAAACTAGTTATGCATTTTGATGCGTTGGTGATAGTACTAAAATGACTCCTCCCACTCTTTTAACAGAGAGTTAATCAATGTCTCCATGATGCTTGCCATTCTACTGGTTTTCAAGAGCAATGCTTGAAATTTTTAAATTGTGGACGTGGGAATGCAAATGAAGAATATGGGTCTGAACCAAACTGGTTGAACTGGACACATAACTCTAATGCTAGCACATGTTTTCAAATGGGTGGTCCGCCAACTGGTTTTGATTATGGAATCTTTTCCAAAACAGTCAACCTCACCAGCAAAAATTTCATCAACAGATACATATATTCATTGTTCTGGGGATTCCAGGTATGTGAGCAATTTGATCTTCCATCTTTTTTTTAAGCTATTATGATGTGTTGAAAATTCCCTCCATAGCAAAGTAATATGAAAATCGCATCTAAAATACTTCCTCTAATCATAATCTTCCATTTTCTTTTGTATAATTGACAAAATCCTTAAAAAAACAATGGCACTTTTTTATGAGTTGGAGGTGGTTCAGCCTTCTCACATGGCCAAGTAGTTATTACAGATTTTACCGATAGTATATGTTACCTTTTTGGTGAAAAGACGTATTTACCCTTTAGCCTAGGGATTTTTAGTTTCCTTACACTTTTTTTTTGTCAATTCATAATTCAAAAACCATGGAGGATAATCTGGTACGTTTAGGATGATTAAATGGTTTTAAATTCAAAAAATTGTTGGCAGAGGTTGTTCACTTGGCAGTGCGTGGGAGGTGCCTGAGCTCTTTGGGCGGTGTATACAGCACCTTCCGGTGGTCAAAACTGCCAGCCCTTTTGCCATGTTGTTGGATGCGTCACCACATTCTTTTCCTTTCGATGCAATGCGTGTTGGATGCGTCACCACATTCGATATTAGTTTTTTTTTTCTCACTTCTATTTTTTATCATTTTAATTTATTAATTTATATGTGTCTGTTTTTATTATCATTTGATCTGATAAAAAAATAATTTTAATAAACAAACTCATTAATTATAACTGGGTGAACGACAAATATTTTGATTTATATTTGTCTATCGATTTTTCTAATTTTGTTTTTAGTTATCGTTAATGGTTTTTTTAATGTGTTTACAGAGGTAATTCTTAATTTATTGAATTAGATATGTGCATAAGTTTTTCGATTTATATCTAGGAATTTGTTGCGCAAAAAAATCTATGTATTTATTATTTTATTAGAAAAAAATATTCAACCCACAACGGAGTGCGGAGTGAAGTTCAAATGACTAGTGGAAACAATGTGGTGTGATCAATCACTTTCATTGCACTTGCTCTACACTAAGCTAAAAACACCTCCTTTTTCACTTGGTGGTGTTGCTTGAGTTTACAAAACAAGGTTTATTTTAACCCTTGTGATCTTGAAACCTTTGATTTCTTGGGCTACTTCTCAATTACTCTTTCATTTTATGCAGCACACCTGTTTGATATTATAATTGTGTCAATATTGGTGCAAATTAAACTGTTTTTCTGATGACTTGGTGTTGTATTTTTAATTTTGCAAAGCAAATCAGTACTCTTGCTGGAAACCAAGTTCCAAGCTATTTTGTTTGGGAAATCCTCTTTACCATGGCAATCGTTGGACTTGGACTCCTGCTCTTTGCTCTTCTCATTGGAAATATGCAGAATTTTCTCCAATCTCTTGGTCGGAGGTATAATTTATTTAATTTCTCCTCTCAAATCTCACCCAAAAGCCTTCAGTTGTTCATAATGACATGCTTTTTTTTTTCTTTTTCCATTCTGTTTTTTTGTGGAATGTTTGCTGGTGAAAACGTTATTATTGTGCATCCATTTCAATAGTGTTCTTATTTGAAAGCATGGATGGCCTAGGCTAGAGTGTGGGTGTCAAATGATTGAGGAAGAAATTTATAGGTTGTGCTTGATGAAGTAGTTACTATCCTGCGTTCATATTTAAAGATATTTTTCATCACTTTCTCTCCCATATTTTAGATACTCTTTATATAGTGATCATTAACTTCACTGCTGAACACCTACTCTCAATAGAGCAAGCATCTGATGCAAAGTTCAATGTATTAACAAGAATGATAAATCAATCAGCACAAATGAAATTCTATTTAGATAATCTTGAAAGTGAATGGTATAAGACCTACTTAAATTTATTTTCATTACATCTATGGTTGACTCGATATCATCAACGAGGGAATCTATGATGTTAGGAATTGCTAAATTTATTAACTGAAATCTTTGGAGTACTCTCACGTGTGAAATTTTAAGAATTCTCTGCACATTTACAGCATGCTATGTTATTCATATCAATTGCTATATAAGTGAACTTTGATATGTTGATTAATCTCTATATATTCAAAAGTAAATGTAGTTCTTCCAATCCCTTTTTTATATCTTTTTTCAAACTGTTGGTTATTCTTCTGATATAAAATCACATAAGTTTAGTTGTTGAAAACAGTCGAAGAATAGGCTTAACACCAATCAGGTACTCAAAAGGTTAATCTTGACGACATGTGAGTTCATCATTACTAGAGTTCACTATCTTTAATCTAAACTTCCAAAGACAAAAATGATGGGTGAGAAATGAGATAGATGCCTAAAATAATAACATCATGAGAAGAAAATTTTTAAAAACTTCTATGCCAATTTTGATGTGGGGGCATATGATGCAATTCCTATTCACCAATTAGTTTTCTGTTCCCAGTTTGGTATTTACAAGTAGATTAGAATGCCATCTGCTTGAGTGATTATTATTTATTAATTGTTCTCTGTTCTCCCTTGTAGGAGGTCAGATATGTCATTGAGGCAACGAGATATTGAGCAGTGGATGCGACATCGGTATTTGCCACAAGAACTAAGAAGGTCTTATGTATATTCTTTTTAACTTCTCATCTCTATCTTTCTACCGTTTTGGGGGGTAAATTCCTTTCTCCCCATCACACATGTGCGCGCTCGCGCACTTCAATCATATATTTCTTGATATGATGGATTTTGTGATGAAATGTAATGAAATTCCATACACTTTTGAGGCTTTATGGTTTGGAGTGTCCAGTGAGTGAAACGTGTCAGTAGAAGGAAAGAAGGAAGAGACAGCAGCCGTTAGAATGCAATTAATAGGAAAGACTCTACATTAGTGTAGGCTGTAAATATCAATTATATGCAGTAAATAGGAAGATTTCAGTTACTATAATTCAGCCCCCTAGATCAGTTACTGTAATTAATGTAAATGTATGCTATATGTATGGAATGAGAATCCAGAGAAAGGTATTAAAACCATTTCTGACATGGTATCAGAGCTCCTCTCTTAGAAAATCATAGAAACTCAGTTTTGTTTTTTTTAGTCATAGTTATATGGAGAAGGCAGACAATGTGTGTGTCAGGTTTACTGGCAAAAACTATGCTGCTTGGTCATTTCAGATGGAGATCTATCTCAAGGGAAAGAATTTGTGGAGTCATGTGGATGGCAGTGATAAAGGGGACTCAGGAGCTGAAGGCAGTGATAAAAGAGACTCAGGAGCTGAAAGTTCAGCCAGTGCAGCCAGTGCAAAGGCAGTATGGGCAACAAAGGATGCACAAATCATGTCTTGGATTCTTGGTTCTGTGGAACCAAATTTAATTCTGGAGTTAAGACCACATAAATCAGCAAAGGCCATGTGGGATTACCTCACCCTGGTCTACAATCAAGACAACAATGCTAGAAGATTTCAACTAGAGTTGGGTATTGGAAACTATACACAAGGAGACCTCACCATCCAGGAATATTATTCTGGATTTTTGACACTGTGGAATGACTACTCGGATCTTGTTACAGCCAAGATGACTGGTGAAGGAGTATTGGCAGTGCAACAAGTCCACAAGGTCAGTCAAAGGGATCAATTTCTGATGAAATTGAGGCCAGAATATGAAGCAGTTCGGGCTTCTCTAGTAAATAGAGATCCAGTCCCCACTTTGGCTGTTTGTTTTGGAGAGCTCTTACGTGAGGAACAACGCCTCAACACTCAGCAGACTATGGAACAAGCAAGAGTGGTCCCAGTTGCCTATGCTACCTACAACAAAGGGAAAGGGTATGACATGAGGAAGACACAGTGCTACAGCTGTAAAAAAGTATGGACATATTGCACCTAATTGTCCAAACAAGGTTTGTAGTTACTGCAAACAGCCAGGACACATCATCAAAGAGTGTCCTATTCGGCCTCCTTCCCGGTTTGTCAAGAATCATCACACAGCAAACTCAGCAGCTGTTGTTCCAGCAGCTGTCTTGACCAAAGAAATGGTACAAGAAATGATTGTGAGTGCATTTTCTACACTTGGTCTTCAAGGTAATGCTGCCTCTTCAACCTCTTCTTGGGTATTAGATTCTGGAGCCACAAATCACATGACGAATTCCTTGAGAGGATTGAAAAATCTCAGAAAGCATAAGGGAATCTCACAGATTCAAACTGCTAATGGCAGTGTTCTTCCGATTGTGGCTATTGGTGATAAACCACCATTGAAAGACATTTATGTTTCCCCTAATCTTACTGTGAATTTGGCTTCTATAGGACAATTTGTTGACAGTAACTGTAAGGTTAAGTTCTCTAATAAAGGCTGTATTGTGCAGGATCAAATGACGGGGGCAAGTGATAGCGAAGGGGTATAAGCATGGGCGTCTGTTTCTGCTGCAACTTGCTGTCCCACGCACCTTGGTTCCTTCTTCTTCTTCTGCATGGTCTTTATTTTGTACTGCACTTAATGTATCTAAAGAAATCTGGCATAGACGTCTTGGTCATCCCAATCATAGGGTTTTAGCTTATCTATTGAAATCTGGTTTATTGAATAATAAAGTGCAGTGTTCTTCTTCTATTGTGTCCTTTGAATGTGTTGCATGTAGACTTGGCAAAAGTAAGGTGTTACCATTTCCATCTGAGGGCAGTAGAGCCACAAACCCATTTGATATAGTGCATAGTGATGTGTGGGGAATTAGTCCTATTATCTCTCATGAAGGTTATAAATATTTTGTAACTTTTATAGATGACTATAGCCGCTACACATGGGTCTACTTTCTCCGAAAGAAGTCAGAAGTATTCTCCATGTTTAAACTCTTTCTAGGACTAATACACACTCAATTTGCTGCCACTATTAAAACACTCAGATCAGATTCTGGAGGGGAATACATGTCTAATGAATTTCAATCTTTCTTGCAAAACAAAGGCATAATTTCACAAAGATCATGTTCTTACACCCCTCAGCAAAATGGAGTGGCAGAACGTAAAAATCGACATCTTTTGGATGTCGTTAGAACATTGCTTATTGAAACTTCTGTTCCACCAAAGTTTTGGGTAGAGGCACTCACTACTGCCACTTATCTAATCAATAGACTCCCTTCTCAAAAGTTAGGCCTAGACACTCCATACTTTAGGCTTCATCAATGTCAGCCCAAATATGACAACCTTCACACTTTTGGGTGTGTATGTTTCATGCATCTTTCACCTCCTTATAGAAATAAGCTCACGGCTCAGTCCACTAGATGTGCATTTCTCGGGTATAGTGTTAATCAGAAGGGATATGTCTGTTTTGATCCTCAAACACGTAAAAGTCATGTTTCTAGAAATGTGGTATTCCTAGAGAATCAGTATTTCTTTCCTATGTCCTCAACAACTCCTAACTCCCATGTTTTGTTACCTTTCTTCACTGAGTCTGATACTAGTATTCCAAATGATAACACACAAACTCCTAGTGTCCTCCCACCCGTGTCTTCAAATGGTCAACCATTACAGGTGTACAGACGCAGACAACCACAAGTGCAACCCCCCTTCAGCTACTGCCCTGCCAATTGATTCCATGCATCCTTCAGATCCTGAGGTAACAAACTTACCTTCAGCTACTGTCATAACATCTGGTTCTATGCATGTTTCAGACTCTAAGATCAGTGATTTGCCTTCCATCATGCCTGCTGTAAGAAAATCTGCTAGAATATCTATACCTCCTGATAGGTATGGGTTTAATTCCTCAAGGGGACAGTCCACTCCTTCTGCTTTCTCCGCTACATTGCACTCTACTGTTATACCTACTAATTATTCACAGGTTGCTAAAGAAGCCTGCTGGCAGCAGGCTATGGAGGAAGAACTACATGCACTTAAAGAAAATAATACTTGGGAGGTTGTTGAGTGTCCTCCAGGAGTCACTCCTCTGGGATGTAGATGGGTTTACTCAATAAAAGTCAAGGCTGATGGCAGTTTGGACAGACATAAAGCACGATTGGTAGCTCTTGGCAATCACCAGCAGTATGGGGGTAAATTACGAGGAAACTTTTTGCTCCCGTAGTCAAGATGACTACAATACGAACAATATTGGCACTAGCAGCTTCACAACAATGGTGTTTACACCAATTGGATGTGAAGAATGCCTTTCTTCATGGGGATCTAAGTGAGGACATCTACATGCGGCCTCCTGCTGGTTTGTTCTCCAAACCTACTTCAACTGTGTGTAAATTGCGTCTGTTCATTATATGGGCTTAAACAGGCTCCTAGGGCATGGTATGCTAAATTTGCCTCTACTCTTCTTGATTTCGAGTTTATTAAGAGTAAATATGATGCCTCTTTGTTCTTGCGTACTACTACTGCTGGTGCTGTGTTTGTCCTAGTTTATGTGGATGATATAGTAATCACAGGGACTGATTTGAGCCTAATTCAGCACCTAAAGCAGCATTTACAGAAGTCTTTTCACATGAAAGACCTGGGTGTTCTTGCATATTTCCTTGGTCTGGAAATTCAGACTGACACACATGGAATCTTCTTATCACAGCATAAGTATGCCATGGATTTAGTGGCTGCAGCTGGTCTCCAGGACCTGTCACCACTAGACACACCTATGGAGATCAATGTAAAGCTTCGAAAGGATGAGGGGGGAACTGTTACAGGATCCTACGGTATACAGAACACTTGTGGGGGAGTTTGATTTATCTTACAAACACTAGGCCTGATCTTTCTTATGCAGTACAACAGGTTAGTCAATTCATGGCCTCTCCTAGGCATCTTCACATGGCAGCAGTTAAAAGAATTATTAGATATGTAAAGGGTACACTTCAAAGAGGGCTGTGCTATCCTGCTGGAAGTTCTTCTACACTACATGCCTATAGTGATGCTGATTATGCTGGATGCTCGGACACTCGAAGATCTACTACAGGGTGGTGTATGTTTCTTGGTCCTGCTCTCATTTCTTGGAAGAGCAAGAAACAAGACCGGGTGTCTAAATCATCTACTGAATCTGAATACAGAGCTATGTCACAAGCCTGTTCAGAAATCCTTTGGTTACAGGGACTACTTACTGAGCTAGGGTTTCGGCAAGACACTCCTACTCCTCTCTATGGAGATAATACCAGTGCAATACATCTTACAGCCAATCCTATTTTTTCATGAGAGAACCAAGCACATTGAAGTGGATTGTCACTTCATTCGGGATGCATTTGAAGATAGGGTTATCTCTCTTCCACACGTGACCAGCACACTTCAAGTGGCTGATATCTTTACTAAGACACTCACTAGACAACGTCATCAATTTTCTTGTGGACAAATTGATGCTGCTGGACAAACCAGCATCAATTTGCGGGGGGATGTCAGTAGAAGGAAAGAAGGAAGAGACAGCAGCCGTTAGAATGCAATTAATAGGAAAGACTCTACATTAGTGTAGGCTGTAAATATCAATTATATGCAGTAAATAGGAAGATTTCAGTTACTATAATTCAGCCCCCTAGATCAGTTACTGTAATTAATGTAAATGTATGCTATATGTATGGAATGAGAATCCAGAGAAAGGTATTAAAACCATTTCTGACAAAACGGTGTCATCAAACTCCTTCATATCTTGCCTCCATATTTAAATAAAGAAACCTTTGTTATCTCCATCAAGCCTTGCTTAGGGAAATGGAATTCATGATATTTTTCTCCTGGACCATTTTGCTGTGTCAAAGCAAATATTCTTTCATTTATGTTTTGCCTATTGCTACACCCTTTTGTTGTTTCCTTGCATTTCTATCTATAATATTCCTCTTATTTGTTTTGCGCACATGTAAGAATTTACTTCTTTCTATGGTCACATTCCTTGGCATATGTTATTTGGATCTCATAACATTTATAATTGTTGTCATGTAGGAGAGTGTTAGAAGCTGAACGGCATCATTGGGCTGTTACTAGAGGTGTAAATGAAAGAATGCTTATGGAGAATTTGCCGGAAGACCTTCAGAGGGAAATAAGAAGGCATCTTTTTGAACTTCTCAAGAAAGTAAGATATGAATTATCCCAAGCCAATAAAATTGATTTGATATGTACCACATACCCATTGATTCCTTCAGATCATTAATACTGATAACCTGTTGAGTTAATTTGGCTGAGGGTTGCAATCAAACTCAATAGTTTGTCTCCAGAAAGGAGAAAGACAAGATTTTTTTTATTATTATTATAATATCTATATAGACTTTCTAACTTCATAATCATAAACTTTGGACTAACCTACTATGCATTTATTTGTAAAATTCTGTAGGTTTCGATTTTTAACTTGATGGATGACCATGTCTTAGATGCTGTCCGTGAGAAATTGAAACAAAAAATATACAGCAGGGGAAGTGAGATTTTTCATGTTGGTGGTCCGGTTGAGAAGATGGTTTTTATTGTGCGGGGAAAACTGGAAACCATCGGCCATGATGGCACTGTAGTAGCCTTTTGCGAAGGGAATGTTTGTGGTGAGGAACTTCTCACATGGTTTCTTGAGCATAGTTCAGTGCCCAAAGGTATATCATGATTCTTAAGAGAATATTGATTTCTATTTCAGATAGACCATTTTAACTTTTAAGTTATTCGATAGCCAAACTTCCAATAGTTGGCGTCCTTAATACCATAAGAGCATGAGCATGAAATTTTGGTTCCTACTACAGATGGAAGCAGAATCAAGACTTCTGGACAGTGTTTGATTAGTAGCAGGACAGTAAGGTGCCTATCAAATGTAGAAGCATTTTCACTTAGTGCCGCAGACCTTGAAGAAGTCACCAGCAATCCACTCGTCCATGGAGCCATAAGGTTATTTCGATGCCTATACATATCTTTTTTGCGTACATGTTTAATAAGTTTAGCGGTTTGACTTTGTTACAAGAAAAGCACTGCATGCATGTTGATTATAATATCTTTGAGGTTTATGCATTCTCAAAAGGAATTGAAAGACAGTATCTTCTTCCTCCTTTTTTTTGAGTATGAAGGCGAGCTTATCGTAGAGATGCTTTATGAAAAAAATGCATTTATTGGAGAAAATTTCAGTTAGCATGCATTGGTGTACAAACATAGAAACAAGAATGAGAAAAGGGATGCTATTTTAGAGTTTGATTTGGCTGATAATTTAGGTTTTGTAAACACCTTCATTATTAAGAGGGTGTCTAATTTAAAAATATTTGAACATGAATGAAACAAATAGGCCTCCTTTCCTTCTCAAGAAGAATCAATCAAACATCATAGAATAATCACGAAATTAAAGCAGGGAAGTGCTTATGGTACTGGCTTAAACTTTCAGTGAAGGTGTTATTTAGGCTGTGGTTCTACAATCATAGCCTTGAATGTATCTTCATGCTAGGACCACAGTCAGATTAACTTATCAGCCAAGGTTCTAAAGTCCCAACAGTATTAAAGTCTAGATGCAAGGATTCTAAAGTTAACTGTCAAGACCACTAGTAGCCAACACGACAAGCCTCATGCAAGGATTGCAGCTTAAATAGCTACCATTTAAGCAACCTGAGGTGGGGCTTTTAACTTCCAGTGAAGTTGTGATTTGAGAATAAAGATAGAGCTGAACATGCTACATGGAAAAGTGAAACGTTCCATTAAAGATGTATGGTGTTTGCTGCAACACTACAAGAAAAGGGTGCCATTAGCAACGGAATTTTGCAACGGCAAAATTCCGTTGCTAATTTTGCATCCGGAAATTGTTTAGCAACGGATATTTGGTTGCTAAATGAATTGCAAAAAAAAAAAAAATCAAGGATTGCAACGGATATTCCGTTGCAAGTTTAAGTTGCAACGGATTTCTTTTGAATTTGCAACGGATTTACCGTTGCAGTAGCAACGGATTGTCCGTTGCATTTGCAACATTTGCAACGGAGTAGCCGTTGCATTTGCAACGGAAAATCCGTTGCAATAAAGATAAAATGCACCGTTTTACCGTTTTAAATTGAATATCCAGTGTCTTCCTCTTTCCCGGTCGCTTGTTCATTTACTCACATTAACACTCCATCAACCGAACACCAGCTCCATCTCTTCTTCCCGAAAAATCAAGCATCTTACACAAAACCAGAAGACCCTCTCTCTTTTTCCCTTCTTCTTTTTTTTCTCTTCTTTTTCGGTTCGGTCACCTTCTCTCTCTAAAACCAGAAGACCCTCTCTCTCTCTCTCCCTCTCGGTTCAGCAATATCAGCCATAAACTCCGACCACCTTACACCACCTCGTCGGAATCCTCCCCTCTGCACCAGAAACCCAGCTGCTGGTCTCCGTTGAAGCAAAGGCAGAATAGCCCCAGCCACTGCTGGTTTAAGGGCTTTCTTGATTCCTGGGGAATTTTGAAAAAGAATTGTAAAAAGAAGAGAACTTGCTGTCTTGTTGCTTCATTTTAGATGTTGTTGGATCCCAAGGTTCTCTCTTTTAAAATAGTTCTTGGAATTCTTTACTCATAACCAAGCCACATTGTATAATTCTTTTTCTTGAAGTAGCAGAGACCAGCAGATGGGCTTTTGTTTTTGGGTTTCACAGTAAAACTTATGCTGATTCATTATTGAAGTAGTCTGTAAATGTTGAGCCCGAGTAGCTGATGGTCTCAGTCAGATAATTTTTGAGCTCAAGTCAACTTTCTTCTTGGAGAAGTTTTACATGCATATGAAGAGATACTTCTATCATTCTGTTTTGAGAAAAACTTGAAACTATTTGAGGATGGTCCAATGGAGCCAGAATCCCCATTTGAGCATAAATGTATGTAAATGAGATTCAGAATCCCCATTGTAACTATTAACATATTAATGGGTAATTTATTTTATCTTTTTTCTTTTTGTTAATATTACTAAGCTTGACTGAGGATTATTGCTGAATATAGTGCTTAATTGCAGCTCTGTTATAAACTCATCTTCTCATTTATTCTGATGCTTTCTCATGATCATATTTTGGTGTTAAGAATTTGCATCTTTTTAAAATCCACTGGACATCACACTCCTTATATTTTGGTGTTATTGGGGCATCTTATTAAAATCCACTGGACATCACACTCCTTATGATGATTTGTTGATTTTCTTGGATATTGATTGCTCTGTTCAGAGACAAGGGAAAACACTCTATACGAACCATTGAGCCCTCTATTTTTTAAGGTGATTGTGGCAGTATACCATGGGTTACTTATTGATGTGTGTTTATGCAAAACCTTTTCCATGGAAATATTTTGATCAATCTTCATCATTTATTTCTGCCAGCATGATCTTATTCTCTACAAATTTCAAGAATTTTTCTCTTCAATTTCAAACTTATACATGATGATGGAGCCTAATAGCCAATTCAGAAATTCAAGTTTTACGTCCTGAAGAAGAATATGTTTGGATTTTATTAGCTTAGTGTCATCCTGAGTGGTGTTAGATTAAGGACTTGGGTGCTGGTTTTTGCTTATAAATCATCACCCAATAGAATTTCTTGTGAACTCCAAACAAACAGAGTAAATAAAAGAAAACCTTAAGATACACATAGCTCTTGACTGGGAAGTGCTCACAATCAAGCATCGATCAATATCTTTTGATGATGATGCTGATTAACATGCTGCTTGTATTTCTTATATTTAATTGATATATTAACTTATGATATTTAATATTCTTTTGTTCATATCTCTTATTATTGTCATATTGATTAGTTTTTACCAACAATACTTATTGACGACAATCCAATTGTTGTAGGATGTCTAAACGTGCATCTATATTACAATATTCCAGAAGTGATAAGGCCGCATCCAGAGCGAATAGAACTCCATCTACCGTGGATAAGAACGCATCATCTTCTCACCAACCCGAGCCTGATCAACTACATGATTATTATACACACAGAGTTGCAAGTACATTTCCTCATCAAGAGGATCATGTGAGGTTAAATGCACATGAAGCTTTCGGGTTTCAAGATTTGTTAGCAACACAAGGTGTCCCGCGAGATGATACAAACATGTTCAGAGAATTTAATGTACATCAAGGTTATGCGGGAGGAGTTGGAGATGAAGTTGATGAAGATGGTAGTGATGAAGATGGTAGTGATGAGAGAGAATTAGATGAGTCAAGAGAAGGTAGTAACATGCGATGTTCAGAGGATCCGGATTGCCTCCATTCAATCCATGGTTCAAGTTGTTCTCGAAGCAGTGTAAGCATTAAACGGAAGAGTTTTGACACGGCAATCGATTCAGTGTCGGGAAAAAAAGAACTGAGTTTGTATGGAACATCCGAGTAAGTATAATATTTTTATTACATAGTTATCATTTGTGTCATTATTGTTCCATGAACGTTTGTTACTTTAATTTTTCAGGTTCAATAACGCTTCATGTGGCAGAGAAATCGGAATAATTTTGAGAACTAATTTCAAGGGGCCATGGCACTCTTGGGATAAAGTTGATGCCATGTGTAAAGATGAACTGTTTAAGGAGTTCAAGGTATGTTTTTCTGTTAACTATTTTTTAGGGAGATTTGACAATCATGTTTAACAGTAGTTGAATGATTATTGAGAATTGATTTGCCTTGTTTGTTTAGTAGTTTGGAAATTGAAGGGAAAGTTTGAATCTTTTTGAATGATGGATTGATTGGTTAGATGTTTTGTTGATGTGTTTTTGACCAGTTTGGTTTTGTATTATAGTTGGAATTAGCTTACATACAGATAATTTATATGTATTTATGATTTGGGTCTGGTTTTGTTCTTGATTTGGAATTGTTTCCCTGAAAGTATCATGATTTTTAGGTGAAGTTGGCTGATGGATACTTTGTTTTCTTGAGGGAGTAGTTTTCTTTATGATTAATAAGAATAATGAATTTGTATCTGTGTCGATTATGGAGCTATTATGTTGATATATGGCTCGGGATGTGTTCTCCACTGGATTGTGGGGATGGTTTAGCTGATTGAATGATTGAGTGATCACTTAATGGATTTTTGCTGTTCTGGGGATGCTATGAGGTATCTGGCTTAGTAAATGCTAGGTGTAGATGGTGTTGAGCAGTTTCTTCCTTTGGTTTTGGTTCTGGTCTAAATGTGTTTTGACTTTCCTGTTTTCAAGCACACTTGATCGATTATAATGTATTATTTTAGCATGGAGCTCCAATGTAGTTTATGCTTCCTTGCATAAGTAGAATTTTGATCCAACTTGATATAACTAGATGTTTTGCAAATGATTGGCACGAGATACTAGTTCTTTGTTAAATGATGAGGTTGTTTGAGATCTGTGTGTTTATGTTAACATTTATTAATTGTCATATGTATTTGATAGAAAAAATATGCCTTCCCCGAAGAAGATGAAGCAATTGTTCGTAAAATATGGGAAGATAAAGCTCGAACTTCCTTGAACCAACAATTGGCAAGAGCTCGAAATAAAGCTATGTCAATAATAGGTACAACAAATATCATCGATTGTCTGGATAAAGGACCTGTTTGGATCCAAAATGAAGATTGGAATACGATGATCAACGATGTTTGGTCCACCGATAGATTTTGCAAACGATCCAAAACTTCAAAAGAGAATCGATTGAAGAAAACAGATGGGAAAATAAGTATCCATTCTGCTGGTTCGATGTCATTTGCATCATATCGAGCTAGTATGGTATGAAATGCTGTTGTTCAACACTTGTAATTTAATTTGTTTAATATTTTTGTTGCTTACCTTTTTTTTGTCATGTTCGTAGCAAGAACAGGCCGGGGGGAAAGAACTTCCCCAGGGATGAGGTCTTTTTCGCTTTGCATCAAAAAATCAAATGAGACCCAGGCACATTTGTAGATAACCGGTCTAAAATAGTGGTGGTAAGTACTTATATTTTATTTTATATATATATGAAATATCATTCATATTCAAATTAATATATTTTGACATGGACTTGTCTGTTTGCAGGAAAAATATAGAAATGAGATGGTTGCAAGATATGGACCTGATCAGGACAATCATCCCTCATTTGATGGAGCAGCTTGGCGTGAGGCTTCAGGGGGAGTAAGCAAGGATCGAGTATATGGTGCACCCCGTATGTCTAAATCTAAAGTTGATGTGAGTTCTTCTTCACATACCTACTCAGTAAATTCATCATATCCAAGCACAACAACTAATAGACGGTATCAAGAGCAATTGGATCAAATGCAAACTCAAATTTCTTCCATTCAAGATTGTCTTAAGCTCTTGGTAGGACATATGGGTCTAGGTATGCCAACGCCTGTGGCTCCGTCGATGCCATCACCTATGGCTCCGTCGATGCCATAACCTACAATGGCACCAGGACCTCGACCTCAAATGCCATATAATGGTCCATCTTCCTCTCATCAACAAAATCGTAGATCATTTCCGTCTTAAACACTTTAAAATATGTATTTTTAAGTTTCATGTTTATTTACTTAGTCATGTAAATATAATCGAATCTGTAGTGTATTAAGGTTCCACGTTTATTTACTTAGTCATGTAAATATAATCGAATCAGTAGTGTATTAAGAATTTTAATTTATAATAATTTTTATTTCCACCATATTTATGTTATTTTCAATATTAATAATATTTCAATATTTGCTAGTGCTTTTAAAAGATTTAGTTGTAATTAATTAAAATTAAAATATATTAAAAATAGAATTTAAAAATATAAATATTTAAATAATATTCTGTCCGTTGCAACGGCAATGGACTCGCCGTTGCAACGGCAACGAACCAGCCGTTGCAAAATGTGTATTTGCAACGGGAGAAATTGCAACGGATTATCCGTTGCAAATTATTTTGCAACGGGTAATCCGTTGCAAGCAAAATTTGTTACGACTTTTTTCTAACGGAGTGTGTCCGTTGCAAATGCCGTTGCTAATTAATATTAGCAACGGCTTTTTTTGTTATTTGCAACGGATCAATCCGTTGCAAATCGACGTATTGCAAGTAAATTCGGAAGGGGGAGTTTTAGTGTGCTTTCAGCATGACTTTTGTGTTATAATCAAAGATTTGATTCAAGTGAAAAATTGGATAAATTTCTTTTTAAACCAGTGGTTGCAAAATGAACTCTTAAAACAGCAAATGGTTTCGGCTGTTCATTCAGACTTTGTTTTTTTGCTTTCTGTCTGCAGGAATCGATCTCCATACTGGAGAGCCCGTGCTGCTACCCGCGTTAAAGTTGCGTGGAGAGATCGGAAGAAATGTCCAAGGAATAGCAAGGGCGTTCAGTCAAACCATTCTTCAAATTCAAGGGTTTAGATATTCTTGTGTGTGTGTGGTTAGAGCATATAACAGAATTAAATCAAGTCTTTTCATGTACTAAAACGTGGAAAATTTCCATGAAAATTGAAGACAACATATGAATAAGGAAACAACAGGAACGGAATTATGAATGTACTAGAAACCATATTATTAAAAAATTTATTTTTCTTGTACATAGATTTTCTCATATTCAACCTGCAGTCAGAATGCTAACGTAGCTGGGTGTTTTCTAGATTATGTAATAAAAGTTTTTGGCGTGGTGTTAAAAGGTTTGATATCTACATTATAGATCTTGGGTTCAAGTCAGGACGTGTTTATCTTATAAGAGTCTGGGATAATCAGAATTTTACACATTTAACTCGGGCATGAAAGAAAAGAGAAGGATGGCTAAGAATCCTTACCATTATTACTATATACTGTAATAAAACTCTGCTACGTTTAAAAAAAAATTAACGATCTTAAGAAACAGCACCAAAAATCTGCAATCAACAAAGCAAAATTGAATTAAAATCGATCAAAGCAAAAATACATACAACATTCTTATTCTTATACTTACTAAAGCAAATCAACTATATAACGAACGAATGTTCTTCAATTCTAATCCAAAACCCAGATAAAATAAAAGAAAAAGAAATAAGAAACTAACGTTGTTTAGCAGCTGGTTAAGCTTGAAGCTTTAAAAGAAGAAGTAGAAATGGCACTTTATTTACAAAAAACTAAAATAAAAAAAAGTAAGAGTTCTGGAAGACAAATTGAAAGCTCGAAACTTGGTGTGTTACACTATACTTTTATGATGCTATGTTAAAACTTGGGCTACAAGATAGCAACGCGCCAAAAACACGCAACCGCTCCTGAATCCCTAGCTAGCGTTTTTTTTTTTTTTATATATATTAATAATAATTATAATTATAATTATCATTTTCTCTTGTAACTGGAGAAATCAAAGTTGTCAATTTTGTTCCGTTTCGTCCAGAATGGTCAGAACGTTCCGTGCCGTTAAAAAAACCAGGACAAAACGGCGTAGTTTTTGTCTCGGTTTTAATTCCGGCCCGTTCCGGAAATTCCGGCCAAATTCCGCCCGGAACGTCTCTGTACCGTTCCGGGTGTGCCGTTCCGGCCTTAATATCCTCTTTATTTTGATTAACTTGTGATTTTTTTTCTTCTAATTTTGAGATTATATTTGTTTACTTTGTGTTTATATTATATAATTTAAAGTTAATTTATCTTGAATTCTAATTATGCTTGTTAAATTAATATTTTAATTATATATATATATATATATATATATATATATATATATATATATATATATATATATATATATATATATGAACAGTACAACCCCGAAACGGCACGCCGAAACATTCCGAAACCGGAACGTTTCTTTCCAATAGAAAAAAAAAACGATGACCGGAATGGTATTGACAATCTTGGGAGAAACCCTTGAAACAAGAAAAAATGAGCTCAAGAATGGTGGTGAGCCTTAATTTCTAGAA
>CM054991.1:13921245-14148830 GCA_029030765.1 Salix suchowensis
TTTACACGTAATTTTTTATTTAAATATTTAATTAGTAAAATTGTAATTTATAAAATTTGTTAAAAACAGTTTTCTTCCACCAAAAAGTGATTGAATGTTGCTAATGCAAAATTTTTTTTAATAAAATTTGTTAGAAAATTTGCCAATAAGGTGAAATGATTTATTAGAAATTTGTTGTCACGGATACTCTGGTTAAAAAAAAACATAAAAAAAAATTCGGTTAAAAAAAAACTGACTTCGACACAACGATTATTATAAAATGAAAAAAACTGTGAAAAAAGATCATCGTTTATTAAAAGAAAAAAAAAAGAAAGCCAGTCATAAAAAAAATTGCAAGGGGAAAATACCTTTTTAAACATTAATGAGAAAAACATTATGGTGCATCTAAAGTAACCCGGAGAACTCAGTCTTGGGAAAAAAAATGTGTAAGTGGGAAAAAAAACAGGGAAGAAAAATGTTAAAAATGGTTGAGTGCTATTGTGTGTCGATTTATTTAATTCATAGATTACAAAACTACAATTGATTGATTATTTGGTGTTTTAATTGTTTTGATAATTATATAATTAGCTGATGAAAAAAATACAATCGATAAGATCAATTAGAGATTACTTCTTTTTTTTTTGTAGTCAATTGGGCATTCGTTGACAGATAGGTGTGTCGTAATTGTTCGACTTATTATTCTCTTTTTTTTTTTCAAGTCAAATAATTTTTTTAAATCTAATAATATTTATTTTTATTTTGTTATTTATTTTATCTTCTAATTTCTTTTAAATATTATTAGGTGTTGAAATTTTTAAATACTGGCTAATCATCTTTTTTACACTTTAATATCAAGAGTTTTATTTGCAATGACATGAGTTATATTTGCAATGACATGTGTTATATTTGCAATTAATTCACACATTGACCTGAATAATTGTATACATACTGTTGCACTGAGTTTTTTTATATAGAAAACTGATTGATCTTGTAATGGCTTTAAGTGGCAACCCTGATTTCCCGATGAAACACATCAAAATAATCCTTCACTTGAAACGACAAAAAAGATTATGCTTTCACATGGGAAATAAAGATAGATTTTTAAGCAATGTCTAATATTATTGCAGTAGTTATTTAGTTATTTTTGAAAGTTTTCTCTTGGTTAAAAATCATCAAAATATTATTATTATTATTTTGAAAGTTTTTTTTTATAAAAACCCATCAAAACAGTTTAAAAACACAAAGAAAATAATTTAAAGCAATAACCAAATTAGAAAAATTTCAAGAACACGTTTTCAACAAAGTAACAAATATTGACTAAATATCTAAAATGATCTAATGACACGGGGCAACCTAGCAAGACAATTGCTAAAAATGTGTAGAAGGAATCAAAATATACCATTGGTCATTTGATTTAATGAAGCGAAACAGATGTACATGTTCGGTGATTTAATGAAGCGAAACAGATGTACATGTTCGGTGATTTAATGAAGCGAAACAGATGTACATGTCCGGAGAATAATGGAGAATAAAGCCTCCCTTTGCTTATATCCACACATACTGAAAATTAGAGTGGCGCAATCCATAAATAGCTCTAGTATATCAAAGTGAGATCATGGAGGTGAAGTCTTATGTCTACAAAAAAAGCTCCACTAAGGTCTTACCAATGAGGCAAAAAATTTCAGGCAAGGGGTATCATCATGTATCTTCTGGCATCAGATTGAACGAAAACACATTCCACACTTCGCACATGTATAATTGGAAATGAACTCACAAATAATGCAAAAATGCCCACGGCAAGTAGAGCTTGGAGGTCCCACTGCTGCCCTCATATATGATGGAATATGCGGAAACAAAGCTTTCAAGTTTGCATATTTCCATTTAGACCTACTATTCATACAATTAATACATGTTTAGCGTTTCCATTCATACCTCATGTAAGAGCTCAAGGAAATTTCTTGGGGCTTTCCTAGCATTCTCAAGTGCTTTTACTTGCCGAGTCTTATGCTTTGTGTCTTTCTGCTTCTTTTGTATATAGACTACAATGGAGATCAGACAAAATTTTAAAACAATATGGCTAAAAGAAGTAAACAATATGATCACCTTGCAGTTTGCTATGCAATCCCATAAAACTACCAATACTTGTGACAATAACTTGGAAGGAATTTTAAGAAGGATTCTCATTCTCCTCATTCAAAGATTCAAATGCTGGTTATGGATTGATGATAAAAATGTCAAGTTCAAAACTTTTTAAATAAATGTACGCTAAACAAAAATCATTGGAGAACAAATTTGCAAAAAGGGACATGTTTCAATATTTTAAAATAATGGTAATTAAACATAAATATGGGACATAGCTTTGCATAACATTATTGAAAAACAAATTCACAAAAAGGGACATGTTTGAATCGAAATAGTTAAGTGCCAGAAACTTGTCTTGCCGAAACAGAAGATGCATTAGAATAGATAACTGACACCATGAAAAAAATAATAGGAAAAAGATGCACACAACAAACTTCTTTGTGAATACTAATAAACAAAACCAGCTAGCTATATATAATTCATGCAAAAGAAAAAATGACAGGGGAAAACATAAACATACCATACATAGAAAACATTGCACGCCTTCAATGCATCAAAGGACATTCTCTTTAACTTGAAACTATACAAAGCAAAGCATACGAATGGATAATGCAACAGAGGTTTTGTTCAAGACAGGGAAAAAACACAAAAGAGAGAAATGAATGAGAGACTACGATACCGTCATCTTCAAGAGAAGCTTCATCATCATCAACTGCTTCTACTGTTTCAATCCTTGTATAATCATTCTCCAATGCTTCAAGTCTAGCAATCGCTGCCTTAAAAAAAAATCTTTTTTAAATCAACGACACATAAGTAAAACAACAAAAAGCTTCGATCTTCCCTATTAAAACAAAGCCCCAGTAACTAATATCTTTCTCAAATCAGCCAAACATCAATAAATAAAAAATCAATCTTTTCATTTAAAAACAGAACCCCAGTTCACAACTCTCTTATTTAATAGTTCAAATAATTGCAAAAAAATAAAAAAATCCTTCAATAAAAAAATTAGAAACCCGAGTTTTGTTATTATTGCTTTGGGCATGCGAGAATCACCATTTTGGAGCAATCTTTCGAGCTCGCATTGACACTCTTCGAAAACGGGTTTGAAACGTAATCTTCCATTAGCCTTAAAAAAAATCCAAAAAAGAATCAAAATATAGTTACTTGAAAATATAAACAAAAATGGAAAAAAAAACACAACCTTTGGACAAAGACGAGAGATATTAAAGAGAAAGAGAGTGAATCCAGGGTGAAGGAAAGCGAGGGCCTTTGGATTCAATTCACGTGGTCAAATTCTTTCGAGATGAGAGAGAATCGAAAAGGCGTGATAAACAATTAAGGGATAAACAATCCATTAACCACCAAAAAATCACGTAAAATTATTTTAAAAAAAATAATGTTCAATAAGCCAATGTACTCATTTAGTTTGAAGAAGAAATAACACTGTGCAAGAGCCACGGTTCGAGCATGTCTCTCTCGCATGTGTCTCCTCGTCCATGTTCTCAATTTCCCCATCATCTGTTAAGGATTACCTTTCAGCCTATTTTCCTTCATCAATTTCTAAGATCGAGCATGTCTCTACAATCGAAAAACAAAACTTAATTAAATAATGGAAAACTAAAGCTAAGTACCGACTTTCAAAGATTTCAATTCCATGCCAATCAATCTGAAAGTAAAAGCAGTTATGGAGAGTTATGTTCATGTCATCCATGTCATGGTAAGGTACTGACAAATACTCATCCTCGTCCATGGTTAATTTTTTTTCATAAAAAAACAAAAAAAAAACTAACCTCCTGAAACTTTTTCTGCATGTCAGTATCCTGAGTACCAACAAAGAAGTGGTCCAGGTTAATTTCTCCAATAATCTCCACAATGCAACCCTCTGCATTCTTCATTTGTTCATGATCACACCTGCCATTGAAATTAAACTTCAAAATCAAACCAAACCCAGAAAAGAATAAAATCTCTACAACCCAATTTCATAAATCCACAAACCCATCAAATTCAGCATCAAAAACCCAAAAGATAAAGTCTTTTTACACCATAAAAACACACCTTGCAATCATAAGCCTATTAACTGCCTGAAGAGATTAAGAATAAGATTTCCCGAGTCTTTTCAGCTCTGCAAAACATACCTACAACCCCAAAAAACAACAACGAAACGAATGAAAATCCAACATTTCCTCTTGTTTTTTGAACATAAACTAAAAAGAAAAGCAAAAGGGACCGGACTTGGGGGTTGAAGAGCTTAATGAGCCACCAAGAATGTTAGAAATAGTTGTATCGACGGGAGCGATGTTATTAACTATTAAATGATGAAGAAATGTGCCGTTGCATATAAGAGAATATTCGGAAGTGAATTTGGTGATCTCATGTGCGGCCTCGAGAAAGTCCAAGTCCTCTCGGCCCCTCGAACAATACTTGCCACGGAAAACCCATACCTCTAGAATACTGGGTGGCGGTCTTTACGGAGAAGAAGGTAGCCCGACTCTACGAATTCTTTTTCGTAGGCTTGTTCGGAACGCTGGGCTCCGCTGGCCCGCATGGAGCCGGAGAACCATCGGTACCAAATCATGGCCCGGTCGATCCATGTAGAATTTTCAAAGCAAACAAAAAAAGAATAAGAAATTGCCTAGAAATGCTTTGAAGAACCGAATCGAAAAGCATGGAAGCCATATCAACCCACTCGGAAAAGATCATATAACATACCTTTCTGTAAACAACTGGCTGTCTCAAACAATCTCTAGCTCTCTGCAATAACTCTTGGCTCAATCATAGAAATCCAATAAGAATGTCATGGTGCTGCACTACCTGAAGAGAGGATAACAGGTTTTAAGCAAATGCAAAACAACTTTTCGTGCTTTCTTGCGGCTGAAAAAGAGAGGTGATGATCTTGCCAAAATGTCGACCTTTAAACTATTAGTTCAGGGGAAGGGGGGGCGGCAGCGACGGCTAGGTTGAAGATTTTAGAATGCAGATTGAGGGAATGGGAGGGGGGGCGGCGGGTAGGTTTAGGATTTTAGTAAAGTAAAGAAATAATAATAAATTAAAAAAAAAGGAAAGCAACTGTTAAAAAAAAGGAAAGTAACTTTTGGAAACAGTTGCTTTGCAGATAACAACAACGCGGAGAACAAAAAGAAAAAAAAAATCTTATTTGGTGGCCGAGGGATTCGAACCCCTGCGCGCTGCATTTTCCAGCGCGCAGCGAACCTCTCGGCCACAGCCACCCATCTGTCTATCTCCACCAAAGAAAATTCAAAAATAAGGCGGGTGTAAAAAGGAGCACAAACTCGCGCGAAGCAGGGAGACAAATTGCGAGTCCACAGTATTTTGAGTCTGTATGAACAGTTAAATTCCGAGCTCTTTTAGCTCTTTACTTAATATAAAAAATAATTTAAAACAAAAAGTTTTTAAAAAAATTACTTTTGAAAAAAAATATAAAAAAAATCACTACAAATTTACCTTTCATTTTCCTGGTATAAATGAATTTGATATCTTAATATATTTTTCTTCATTTTCTCCCTCGGATTAATTCCCTATATCCACCATAAAGCAGCTAACTGCCAAAACTCATAGGGCAACACCGTAATTTAACTTCCAAGGTGGTAATATTCATTAATTATCAATTAAATTCTAAACCTTTTAATCTTGTCAATTTCACTCCAAATTAAATGCAATCCACAATAGACAAAATCATCTCTCCACAAATCCACACAAATCCACTTCCATGGCAGTAAAATGATTTCATCCAAGAAATGAGAACGAGTCCCTGTTTATCCTCGAGAATAGTTTTAATGTTTTATTTGATATTGTGTTTTAAAAGTATTTTTAAAAAAAAATATTTTTTATTTAAAATTAAAAAATTGTATTTTTATATCATTTTATGTGCTGGTATCAAAAATAATTTTAAAAAAATATATATTTTGATGTATTTCTGAACAAAAAAACTTTTCAAAAAACAATCTCAATCATACTCTCAAACAGACACCTTAAAAGTTATAATTTGCCCCATTGTGTCAACCTCTCCAACAAATTGTTTTCCATCAAGGCAAGATATTTTAAAACATTTTGAACGGTTGACATAGTAGTCACCTTGTAGTACAAATTATTTTAAAAATAATAATTATGAAATTATATATATATATATATATATATATATATATATATATATATTGACAATGTCGTATTAAAATAATCCAAAAACAGCTAAAAACTTAATTTTGATGTTTTTTTTATGAAAAACAATTTGAAAAATAAAATATATGAAATATTCTTCAATAGACAGGTAATTATTTTTATGATAACATAAAAGACCGTCACAAATCAATATAAAAAAATAATATTTATTATTTATAAGAGAAAAAGGACAAAAAAAGTATTCTAATTTAGACAAGAATAATGTTTAATAAGATTTATAAAAATAAATATGCTGTGTATTTATACAGGTGGTTTGCATTTGCATACATGAACTGTGAATTAATCAATGAAAGGAGTGTTAGCTTATTTCTATTATGATGTCATTTAATATCATATATACTAACTAATAGACTGGATATTAAAAACAAATTGGAAATTAATGGAATTAAAGAAGGGGGAGGAAGCCGGTATTCCTGTTATCAATGTGCAGTGTAAGTTTGTTTCTGCAATTTAAAAATAATTTTGGAAATAAATAAAGTTTACTTTTTTATTTTCTTCAAATTAATGTTGTTTTAGTATTTTTATTTTATTTTGATATACTGGTATAAAAAATAATTATTTTAATATATTTTTAATCAAAAAACAACGATTATCACATTTTCAAACACCCACTGCAACTCAAGGATGAACCTTTATGATCAGAAAATTAATAAATAAAAAGATATGTTCTGGTCTGTATTTAAAACCATGAAATATGAATCTTACTATTAATCTTAAATACACAATATTAATAAAATCAATTAAATGATTAGTAATGTATGTATCCATCATAGAACACCTTGCCTTTCAGTGTGTGTGTGTGTGTGTGTGTGTTTTGAATGTGCTTGGCATTATTGAAATGAGATGAGATGATAATTATGACCTGTATAATAGACTTCATTAGATTTAATAACTTTGTTTATTAACTATTTTTACTTAATTTCTTTGCATTCATTATGTGTCGGGCAATTTAAAACATATAAAAAAAAATTGTTTAATGAAACCTTTTTTCGTTATGATCGATCTATTATGATCTATTAAAACAAATGATTTTTAATTTGGACCATAATGAAAACTATTATGAATTTGGGATTATTTTTATAGTTTAGTTCTTATTCTTTTAATTTCATCTTTCTACCCAGACTCAGTGAAAAAATAGAAAATTAAAGTGCAGGAATTAAAAAAAAGGGGGGCAAAATTGTAAACAAATCTTTTAGTTATATACGTTGGTAATTGGTGCAACTCTGCTTTATTATATACTAAAGATATTCTAAACTTCAGCCACCACATTTCAGTCCCTAAATTAAAGTAGAATTTGTTCATATATAAAAATACTAATTTATATATTTTCTTTAATTTACTTTTTAACATCAACACATAAAAATAATTTTAAAACTACTAAAAAATTTAATTTAAAATAAAAAATTAAATATATTTTTTTTTCAAAAATATTTTTAAAATACAATTAATCACGTATGTCTTTAAGGCAACCAGATTTTGTTAGCTCGTGCATGTAAATGCATGGGCATGGAGCGAGCCAGGTGTAGCTATAACTACGTGAAGCTGTGAAGAAACAACACCAAAACGAAAGCCCGGTCATCTTCTGATCAATCACGTCAGCATATTGCTATGAACATTTAAATCTTCTTCCCTGTCGATCGCCACCTGTATTAATTCATTCAATAACTAGTTTAGGTTCTGCTGGTGAAGAAATCGAGACAGCTTCAGCTAGCTTCACACGGTTTGCCGTGTGTGTGTGTCTATATATATATATAAGATTTGGCAAAGCAATAATCAAATTTAATACAGCTGAAAGATGGTGGCGAATTAATTATCAAATTAAAAAACCCCATATGAATGGACCATATAATCTGTTAAAGAATTTAAATGATATAGTTAGAAAGCATTATGCCTCAGTAGCTAGTTAGGTTAACTCTATCGACTCAGCTATGGCTAGTTAACTCCATCCGTCGTCACAGTACTGGAAATTAATCAGCATGTCGGGTTTTTTTCAATAAAGGCCGGATTTATGTGCATGATTTTATATACAGGGTTTTCAAGATCATCTTAATAACCCTCCAAATTAAGAGTTAATTAGCTTTAATTGTGGTATATAGCCTATCCATTGAACCGAAAACATTCTTTAGATGAAGTTATACAGTATGTTGTCCCCCGGGGACATAACGTGGTGACAAATAACTTGGGATATATCTTGTAAATTTTGAATTCGAGTCGAGGCATGCTTTATCTTTATAAGAGCCTGAAACAATCAGTGTTTTACTCGTTTAAACTGAACCCCAAAAAGGACCTAAAAAAGATGACTTTCCTCGAATCTAAAATAATAATAATAATAAAAAATTATAGTATAACTAAGTTGTTCCAATCAATGTTGTGGTCATTACTCTATCTTAGATACATACCTTTTTTTATGCAAGGAAACTTCATCCCCAGGGAAAGTTTATTTTTATAAGTCCAAGTAAGCGAATAAAACCCCTACTGTTTTAAATTTTTACAAGGAGTGCACGCTTTAACTCAAACTCGAGACTTGTTGTACAAATCATAAGTTATTTGTCATCATGTCACGTCCCTTGAAGGCATTAGATACATACCGTTCCTAAACAAAAATGAAAGCTATGATGAAATGTTATCATATATATGTATATATATATATATATATATATATATATATATATATATATATATGAACCTTCAATATTGGCGTTAGAATTAAATAAGCAAATAGAGCTATAGATACAAGCCACCAACCGCTTCCCCATTGCTTAAAGGCTACGACATCGTGTTAATTTATTAGCTATTATGACTAAGTTGCGATGAGCTATTGAAATGGTTTATCATCTTTAATGTCAATGCAGAAAACTTGTATCTTATGGTTGCTATGATCGACTATCATATTGCCACGCAACTTAACGATTAAAAGGTTCAAGCCTCGTTGTCTAAATTTTAAAAAAAAAGTCGACATTTTTTTTAATAATATCATATACTTGGTGAGTGTTTTTTTTATTTAATTTTTTTTTCAAATTATTTTTCACTTGAAAATATATTAAATTGATTTTTTTTAGATGATTTCAATAAAAAAATATCAAAAACAAAATATGGGTAATTTTGATACATTGACTTCTAATAAAAAAAAAAGTACTTGTAAATAGAATATTGCACAACAATACTAAATACTTATTTAATCTCGCTTGATATCTCAAGCTTTAATGGCATAGAGATAAGCTCAAGAATGTAGTAAGAAAAAAACTGAGAAATTAAAAAGCTACACAAATATGATTAAAAGATGGAATTTCACTTTCAATTTGAAACATTTCAATAATCCATCCAACATTATGTTATTGATATCTTTGGAGCACCCAAATAGTTTCAAAAACTAATTTATTTGTGAAAATCAGAGGTTAATCGATGGCCTTTTATGAGGGTTTACTCTGGAAGAATGTTTTATTAGGTAGCAATGTCGGGTGCTCAGCCAACCATTACATTACATCTTTGGAATACCCAAATAAAATTTTATTTTTATTTTTTACTTTAAATTAATTTTTTTGATGTTTTTATATTATTTTCATATGCTGATATCAAAAATAATTTTTTTAAAAATATCATTATGATATATTTATAAATAAAAAATATTTTCAAAAATAACCTCAATTATTTATTCATTGCAAATAAATATCTGAACTCTTAAATAAAACCTTTAAATAATTTCTTTAATTAACACATTTGACTACTGTCCCTCAGCTGTCTCAACCTCACCCTTATAAACACTTTTATATTTTATACAACATACATACGATCCAAAACTAAATAAATATTTATTTGCAACTGAACAAGCAGTCTTGTTAAACTGAGTCTATGTTGGAAAGAAATAAAAGGGGAAAGGGTGAGATAATTTTTTTTTAATAAAAAACATAAAAAAATAATTTAAAATAAAAAAAATATTTTTTTTAATTTTTAAAAAAATATTTTTGAAATATAATGACAAACAAGACCTCCATGTACTGAGTTTTGTGGGATAGTAGATGATGAATTTGGATTTAGATTTTGCAAAATTATAATTTAATTAGCATTGAAAATTAAAATTAAAAAAAGAACCAAATTACAAAAAAAAATGCCCTATTTAGATTTTTGTATTACAAACTTGAGTTGAATTGATCCTTAAATTTTCATTTTTTCTTACCATATTTGTCTTTGCTCTTTGAAAAATCATGTTTTGGCATCAAACATCATTTTCATTATATTTTAATTTTTATATTTTGAGATAGGAGAGAGAAAGTTGTTGAAGATTTAAAGAAGAAAGAAAAATCTTAAATATCTATAATTTTAGCCATACAAAAAAATGATCTTTTAAGTTAATGAATTTATCTTCTCAAAAGAAGATCAATGGAAATAGTGTTTTTCTTATAACTATGTTAGAAAAAGTAAAGTGGGTCCATTAATTTTTTTTATCTGTTTAATTTTCAATTTCATGAGTAGTTAAAGGGTGTTTTATCTATTTAATTTTCAATTTCTATATTTTCATTAAAATATTTTAAAATTTTTTATCTGCTGGTCACTTTTTAATTAGACTAGGTGTTCAGGGTTGACATGTTTGACGCATCAACTCTAGATTTTATTTTATTTTTACTTTATATTACTATTATTTATTTAAATAGTGATTAATGTACTCTTTCCTATCTTCAAAACTATTTGGTCTGACCTTATTATTAATTAGTGATTGATCTTTCAACACATTAGAACAAATGAGAGTGACACGTTTGAATCAACAAAAAAAAAGGACCAAAAGTTAGGCATTTGTCATTGCTAGTTTTTTTCCTTTTTATTTTATTTATTCCTAATCTATTTGCATTGGAGTTTCTCCAATTCCCCCCTTTTGAATTCAACATGCCATGCAATATGCTCTAAAGATATACAAAATTATTCTAATTAACTATCAAATCCACCAAAATAAATTATTACAATGCCAACAAGATCCTATGCTTTAACGAAGAATGGATACTTATATTAATATTTACTACTTGCACGTGGAGTTTTTCCAAGTGCAGAATCAACATCTCCCCGACAATAATAATAATAATAATAATAATAATAAATTTTATTCGCATGCAAAAAACAAGAAATAATACCTCGTTCCCTTGATTCCTCTCACGTGTATGAATTATATGATGGGCAAAATGCTTGCTTGGAAAACCCTAGTTTATAGAGACTCTCTCTCTCTCTCTCTCTCTCTCTATATGTATATATATATATATATATAACTATATAGACTCTCTCTCTCTCTCTCTCTCTCTCTCTCTCTATCTATATATATATATATAAACTATATAGAGAATAACTCAGGCTTTGGTTTGGTTTCCTGGTCAACATGCTTTGAAAAATAAGAACTTGAAAAGAGAGTGGAAAGTTGATATCAATCACAGGAAAGAAAGCGAAAGAGGGATTTTAGGGTTTATGGTCCACATGATCTATATAAGAAAAAAAATGGCTTATAATGTGGGGCCATGCTGCCAAAAATTTTGTGATCTTGTGGTGATCTAGCGGTGAATCGTAGACATAACTCGGTCGCTCCAAAAAGGTGTCAGGTTTGACTTTTTTATCCCTTTGTTTTGTAGTGTGCATGCACAAAAGGGGTAAGAAAATAAGAACAGCTCAGGAATATTTTAAACTAGGTTGAAGAACAATTAAGACTCTCCTAATCCACTGCTTCCTGTTCGACAAATTTTTATGTTGTTTGTGCTCTAATTACTAGATATATAATTATGTTTTTTCAATTAATCTCTTTAATATGCCATAAATATTTACAAGCTGAGGACAACGATTTAAATTTCTTGGATTAATTGGGGTCAAATGCAAAGTAGTGATTTTTTTTTTAATTTTGATGGTTGGATATAGAGGATGGATATATAACATTAATTAATATAATAAGGCAGACCCCTCCTTTTTTTTTAAAAAAAAAGAAAGTCTCATTTCTGAATTTATGAGGTTAGAAAATAAAATCTACAAATTATTTAGAAGGAAGTTTTGAGAAAATATGGATGAAATTAAAATAATTATAGGGTTAAATCAGTCTAATTTTTCATTAATACACAAGAATTCCAGACCACTTAATTACAACAAAACAAGACATGCCTTAATGATATCTAGTGGCTAAATAATGTCAATAACACCACCAATCTCTAGCTTTCTTCGTGTCTATTCCTTTAGACCATTTAATAATAATAAAAAAAAACCAAAAAATATAAGATCCCAATAAAAGAAAGTAAACAAAAAGATTATATTTGTCAAGAAACGTAATGAGACAGGAAAGAAAGCAAAATCACTCGCCGGAGATTGATTGCCAGATTCAAACTCCGGCTGACTAGCAGCCATGACTTCTTTTTTTTCCTTTTTCGTGACTTCTCCGAATACTTGTTTATTGACTTTTCATCTTTCTTTGACTTTTTTTTTTTCTCTTTCCTTCCTTTCAAAAAAAGAAAAAGAAAAAGAAAAAGATAACCCCCCCAACCCAATCGGTTTTTGCACATCTGGCCGTGACTGAGCAATGCATGTAAGAGTGAGGAAGAGAGAGAGTGTCTTAAATTTTAGAGAGAGAAAGAAAGAGCACCCAACTGACTCCCATCTCTCCTTCCATGGACTTACCCTCGAGTTTGGTGACTCAGAATTTGAAAGCCCACAAGCCTGTTCCTCTTCAAACCCCCACTCACCATCAGTTACACACATTTTCACAATGTACCAAGCGATATACTACTTGCTACTATACACTCCTACACCCTAGTAGGGTAACAGTACCATACTAGTTTTCTAGTAGTGTTTTAATGGGGTGTTATTGTGTTTTGAGAGAGAGAGAGGAGTTGGGGAAGCTAAATTTGAGCCCAAGATTTAATCTTTTTTTTTAAAAAAAATCTGTCTCCTTAACTCACTCTCAAATCATGGCAAATTCTTTGACATTCCAGCTGTTTCTCTCCTTGTGATATGATATGTTAGTGGCCTTTTTAGGCCTTGAAAAACCAAATGCTTAGAACCCTCTCAACTTCTCTTCAAACCGAAGAAAATAAAAAATCATGATCGCCCTTTTTTCTTTGAACTCTACTGGATTACTACTGTAGAACTGGACAGGCATGCGATATAGCATGGACTATTATTCTTGAAAGACTCTTTCTTTGCGGTATAGACGACTGCCTAATAGCCTCTTCCTCTTCTACTTTCTGTTGTTGTTTATAAAGAAAGACTTTTTTTTTTGGGGTGGGGGGAAGAATGGAGTATGGCAGTGCTGGAGGAGGGAGTGGCGGCGGCGGCGGGGACCATGACTCCTCTGACCCTCAAAGAAGGAAGAAGCGTTATCACCGCCACACTGCTCACCAGATTCAGAAGTTGGAATCGTAAGCACTCTTTGACATTGCAATCTCTTTGTTTTTGTCAATCATACATTTCTCTGATAATCAGTGATGTTGCTTCTGTGGGACATATAACGTGTGTGTAATGTTGCTTGTAAGTATCGGTCTTATTGGGTTGTTAATACTTTAATTTTTTTGGCTGCTGCTGCTTGAAATGTGTGGGGATGAAGAATGTTTAAGGAGTATCCACACCCAGATGAGAAACAAAGGTTACAGTTAAGTAGAGAGTTGGGTTTGGCACCAAGACAGATCAAGTTTTGGTTCCAAAACAGGAGGACCCAGATGAAGGTGAATTAAAGATTAGCATTTTGTTTCTCTTTGTTTTGTGTTTTAATTGAATTTTGTTGATACAATTAAAAGGTTGTTTTGTTGTTGTTGGAAAATGATCCAGGCTCAACATGAAAGAGCAGATAACAGTACTCTTCGAGCTGAGAATGATAAGATCCGGTGTGAGAATATAGCCATTAGAGAGGCGCTCAAGAATATTATTTGCCCCTCTTGTGGGGCTCCTCCCGTTGCGGAGGACTCCTATTTTGACGAACAGAAATTAAGAATCGAGAATGCTCAATTGAAAGAAGAGGTTTGCTTCTGTGTTTTGAGTACTCTCTATCTTTGCAATTTTTTATTTTAATTTTCCATGCATAATTTGTGGAATGTTTTGCTAATTGGTGGTTGATTGTTGCAGCTTGATCGAGTTTCTAGCATTGCTGCTAAATACATAGGGAGACCAATTTCCCAACTCCCTCCGGTGCAACCTGTTCACATTTCTTCATTGGATTTATCGATGGGGAATTTTGGTGGCCAAGGTCTTGGTGGTCCTTCACTTGATATTGATCTTGATCTTATCCCAACTAACACAAATTTAGCTTTCCAACCGCCTGGCATTTCCGACATGGACAAGTCTTTCATGACTGATGTTGCTGCAAACGCTATGGAGGAACTGTTGAGGCTTTTGCAAACAAATGAACCTTTGTGGATGAAATCGTCCACTGATGGGAGAGATGTTCTCAATCTCGATAACCACCAAAGGATCTTTCCAAGGGCTATGAGTCACTTAAAGAATCCCAACGTTCGAATTGAATCGTCCCGAGATTCAGGCGTTGTTATCATGAATGGTGTAGCCTTGGTTGACATGTTTATGGATTCAGTAAGTCTTTTTCTTAGTCTCTAACGATAAATATTTTTGGACCCCCAAAATATCTTAATTATTAAGGGTGTTACTGAGTGTCATCACTGATTGGAGCTTGCAGAACAAGTGGGTCGAATCATTTCCCACTATCGTCTCTGTGGCAAAGACGATTGAAGTCATTTCATCTGGAATATTGGGTAGTCACAGTGGTTCCTTGCAACTGGTAAAGAAAAGTAGCTTTAAAACTCTTTCCTTTTTTTGTTTCAGCATTTGCTTGAAGAATGACTTATCATATGAGACATGCTTCTTGCAGATGTATGAAGAGTTGCAGGTGCTTTCACCCCTGGTTCCATCTCGGGAATTCTGTATCCTCCGGTATTGTCAGCAAATTGAGCAAGGCTTGTGGGCAATTGTTAGTGTTTCATATGATATTCCACAGTTTGCTTCCCAATTTCGATGTCACAGGCTTCCCTCGGGATGCTTGATTCAGGATATGCCTAATGGATACTCAAAGGTTGTCTAGTTGCTCCTGAGAATTTCTTTATGCGATCACATTGTTGTTTCAATTTCAAAATAGTGAAAGTTGTAGAACTATTTTTTGTGCATACTTATTCACCTGAAGTGCGAAAACAGGTTACTTGGGTGGAACATGTAGAGATAGAAGACAAAGCCCCAACCCATCAGCTTTATAGGGATCTCATTCACAGTGGTATGGCCTTCGGAGCAGAACGATGGCTTGCTACACTGCAAAGGATGTGCGAAAGGGTGGCATGTCAAATGGTGTCAGGAAGCTCAACTCGAGATCTTGGAGGAAGTAAGTTTAGTGCCATAATCACATCCTTTTATTTCTTAATCACGAGATTAACTGGATATTTCATTTTCCAGTAATCCCATCACCAGAAGGTAAGAGAAGTATGATGAAACTTGGCCAACGAATGGTCAGCAGTTTCTGCTCTAGCATAAGCACATCAACCAGCCACCGATGGAGCACACTATCTGGGTTGCATGATGCTGGAGTTCGAATTACACTCCATAAGAACACGGATCCTGGCCAGCCTAATGGTGTAGTTCTAAGTGCAGCTACTACATTTTCGCTTCCAGTATCTCCTCAAAATGTCTTCAATTTCTTCAAGGATGAAAAGACTCGACCACAGGTAACATCAATTTTGAAATTGCAAGTGGAATGATTCATGGCATGTTCAATTGCTGTAAAATATTTCATTGATTAATTTCTTTCTGATATTTTGCCTTTGGTTTTGTTACTCTGTAGTGGGATGTTCTCTCTAGTGGCAATGCAGTCCAAGAAGTTGCCCATATTGCGAATGGGTCGCATCCCGGGAACTGCATATCTGTTCTTCGAGTAATATCTCAGTTTGCCTCTTGCTCTATCTTTTTATAGTGAATTGTTTCACTTTTATGAAGTAAAATGCATGCTTAATGACATTAACCACTTTATAATATTCTGCAATAGGCCTACAACACTAGTCAGAACAACATGTTAATACTTCAAGAGAGCTGCATCGACTCGTCAGGTTCACTTGTAGTCTATTGTCCTGTCGATCTACCGGCTATCAACATCGCAATGAGCGGGGAGGACCCTTCTTATATACCTCTTCTGCCATCAGGATTCACCATATCACCTGATGGTTATCCTGACCAGGGAGATGGTGCATCTACAAGCTCTAATACACAAGGAAGCATGGCTAGGTCGAGTGGTTCACTAATCACAGTAGCCTTTCAAATACTAGTTAGCAGCCTGCCATCTGCTAAGCTGAACCTGGAGTCAGTGAATACTGTTAATAGCCTTATTGGAACCACCGTCCAGCAAATTAAGGCTGCCCTGAGCTGTCCTGGTTCCTGATGACCTGATTCTGCCACTGCAAACACAACCTTTTCCCTCTCCCTCTCTCTCTACCAACTTTAAACATGGAGATCAGATAAAATTGAAAGTCTTGTGTTTGCTGGCGGTATTCAATGTGGGAGAGAAGTATTGGGGTTAGTTGGGACCTTGAATGCCCTCTCATCAAGAACCAGGATGCTTATTTACTGCTGCTGCTGGTGCCTGTTTTTGCTGCCATAATTCATTACACTCTACACCACCTAAATTTTATTTATTTTCTTACAAACCCTCTTTTTGGATTCTGCAAAAGTTTACGTTGGAAGAGTAGTCATTTTAGAGGGAGTCAAGAACGCACCATACATGTCTTTCTTGCTTAGAAGGGGTAGTGATGAATCTGTCATCCTGTCCTTTCCTTCATTACCACCCCACCTCAGCTGGAAAAATATTGTGGTTCGGGTATTGACTTCCATCATGTACTTGCAATCTATCTATCCATTAATGATGCTCTCTCTCTCTCTCTCTCTCTCCCCCCTCTCCCCTCTGGTATAACAAAACTCTCTTAAATGGTGTTACAATCTATCTATCCATTGCCTGATATCAATGCTGGGAGAGAGATCCGATAGCTATTTTGCTTGATATCAATGTTGGGCTCCACCTCTTTGATGACCAGTTTTTTTTTTTTCATTATAAAACGCACCTGGAACTTCCAAAACTTCAAAGGATGAAGTGAAGTGATTGAGAATGTGGTTGTTTTTTAAAGTGTTTTTTGTTTAGAAAGATATTAAAATGATTTTATTTAAATTATTTTTGATATCCGTATATTAAAATGATATAGAAATACATAAAAATAATTTAATTTAAAATAAAAAATAAAAAAAAGTCAACTTTTTTCATTAATCCCAAACACCCCTGAAATTTATCTGCCATTTGCCTTGGCATTTTCTACATTTCATTGACACGAGCACACACCCCTTTCTTCTTTTCCTATATACACATATATATAAACAGTATAATTTCAACATGGCTCACCAAAATATTTTGAAACCGAAACATTTCATTTCAATTAAAAAAATAAAACACCAACCGAAACGGAATTGACATCATTGGTTCAAAGTCACACTAATGCATGGCATGGCATGGCTGCTGAAGAATGCTATGAAGTTCATCGGAAAACCACTAACGCATGGCATGGCTGCTAGAGAATGCTATGAAGTTCATCGGAAAACCACTAATGAATGCAACCCTAGCATGCATGTCTAGTAGTTTTACTGGTTCCTGCCTTTCTGGGTTTAGTTTTCTCGACAAGATTCACGTCGACCATGTAGAATTTATGGGGATGGGAACCAGTCTTCCTCCTTTAGCATCCCTCGCGTGGCCATATGCTTTTTTAATGGAATATTATTTAAAAAAAATTAATGGGTTTCATTTTATGTGTGTTTTGTTTAATTATTTATGTTGTGTAATTTAATTGTTTAGTAATTTGTCTATGTTATCACAATTTAGTTCGTGTGTTATTATATTCACTATTATAATTATTTGTTTTAAAATAAAAATATATGTGATGATCCATATTTTTATTTGCATAGTAATTCATATATCATAAGTATACTACCACGCACATTCAATTACATTTATTTTGAAAATCTTACGTCCAAACAATGAATACATATATATATATATATATATATATATATTAAAGTTTAAGGTGATATAGGGTAAGGAACTACGAAGTTGCTGTAAATCATCATTAAGGATTCCATGTTTGTGGTGAAGAGAATTGAGAACACTCATTTCATTTCGGATTTTAGTTTTGAATTTCAACGACATCTTGATGAGATGACATAATTATATTTAATTACACAATTAAAATATTTTAAATTTTAATATAGCACAGTGGGTGAAAATCCTTTCATGAATGTTGCTGTGAGAATAATTGGCTAATTTCTACGATCCTTTTTCTATAAAAGGAAAAGCTTTGAATTTTGTTCGGGAAAAGGTGCGATAGAATTATGCAATGCTCATGGTTTTAATTACAACTTTCACGAATAGGATGGCAATGAGCAATCATAGTAGTCTTTTATTATATTTGAATTTATTTATCTAGTTTTGAGTGTGTGTATTTATATATATATATATATATACACACGCTTGTGTGTGTATGTGTGTATTATCAATTATTTAAAAAATAATGTATTCATTTATGTCGAGTGTGGATGAACTATTGTTTTTAGTGACTATTTGGTAGTATGATTGATGTTGTTTTAGAAAATATTTTTTGTTCAGAAATGCATCAAAATAATGTTTTTTTTATTATTATTATTATTTAATGATCATTTTTGACATCTGCACATGAAAATGATTTAAAAAACACCAAAAAAAATTAATTTCAAGTAAAAAAAAATTAAAAAAAAAACTTTTGAAACGTAATATCAAACACTCCCTAACTATTTATGATACAAAACTTATAATTAAAACAAAAACATGTTCTCCAAAGAAAAGTTATTTTTGAAATTTATTGCAATAGTTTTTTATATGGTAGTGTTTTCTTTTAAAAAAATATATATTAAAATACATATTTTTATTTTCAAACAAATATTTTTAATATAAATATATTAAAATAATTTGGAACTCAATGCTAATAAAAGGAGAGTGGTGAGCAAAGTAGTCAAACTCGCGAGCCAACTCGCAAACTCGTCCGAATTTACGAGTTGGCTCAGCAAACCTGGTTAGACCAGAAAGAAAAATCAAAACCGATCAAAATCGGGTTGACTCGTAAAATCGAACCGGATCGGTCCGATTTTACGATCCAGATTTTTTATTATTTTAAAACCAAATCTTACACTGATTTATCTAATCACCTCTTATATTTATACACAAAAAAATTTACCTTCTTATTTCTCATCCAATGTGGGATAATTAAAGAGGAAACCATTTTAACTGATGCTCGGCTACACGTATTTATATTAACTCCAAAGAGTGGAGAAGATTTTTGGCCGATGTGGGATAATGAACACTTATTTATAGTGAACTCCAAAGAGTGGAGAAGAGTTTTGGCCGATGTGGGACAACTTTCACTGTCCCACATCGGACAAACAGTGGCTGGACAAACAGTTTGTCCAGCCACGCTGGACAAACTGTTTTTGTGTGTGTGTGTGTATATATATATATATTAAAAATAATTATAAAAAATATATATTATAAAAAAATAAAATCATTGTGTTGTAATTTATATAACACATCAATAAAATATTTATTTTAAATTTGTTAGTTTTTACCTAATAAAATTCTATGGACATAATTGTTTTGTAATATGTTTTGAAGTTATTTTACATCATGTATGAACCTTAACTAATTAAGTTTTATGACTATAATTATGTTGTATTGTATTTGGAAATATTGTACATACGATTTTATGATTTTTCTTCTCACACGATTTTAGCTGTGATTTTACGATTTTTGTACGGATAAATTCGGGTACGATCTTATGATTTTACGATCGGATTTTACGATCCGATTTTTTGAAATCCTTTCCAATTCATGTTAAAATTTCGATTTTGACTACCTTGATGATGAGGATTAATTGATTGCTGCTGACATGCATAAAAGAAGGCAATTTTTCAGAGCCGGTCCTCGAAATCCAGTGCGTGATGGATGGGTGACTGAAAACGATATCGTTTAAAGGCTCATGCTCTTTCCAGAACCTGTCCCCTGCTGCTGTCCCATGAAGAAAGTTATAAAGTTTGTTTACGATTCCGGTTGAAATTGACTTTTAAAAATAATATTTGTGCTCATAAATATATTAAAATAATAATTTTATTATTTTTTTAAAGATTTTTCTTGATATAACGAGATTAAAAAAATTAATTCCAATTAAAAGCTAAAAATAATTTTATTTTAAAAAAATAAAAATACTATATCAAATAATTACTCAGTAAAAATTTAATATTATATTTAAGATTTAAGACTAGTTACATGAATAGTTTTAAAGTTTGTTTACGAGTATGGTTGAAATTATTTTTCAAAGTAATTTTTCGTTCATAAATACACTAAAATAATATTTTTTTTTTAATTTTTTGCAAATTATTCTTGATATAAACACATCAATATGATCTGCAAAACATAAAAAAATAATTTAAAGTAAAAGGTAAAAATGATTTTTTTTAAATAAAATATTTTTAAAATACAGTATCAAACAATTAATCAGTAAAAAAATAAATTAAGATTATTTACACATATCTCTTGATCAAGAAACCGGATGTAGTAGCTGGTGAATAAGAATATATACGCCAATATTTTGGAAAATAAATTGTATAAAAAGAGACATATTACATGAAAAATTGATGTGCTTTAAAAAAATTGTGTGCCAAGGATCTTGAAAACCTGAAAAAATACATGCTGTTCAAACCATGATAGATGGGTTGGCTGACAACTAAATTTATTTATTTATTAATTAATTTGTGCATTATTATTTCTATTATTATTAAATAAATTCATGCCTCAAAATACGTTGAAGGAGTAGTTTTTGTCTTTTGTCATCATTTTTTATTATTAATATGGTTGTCTAGATAAATTTACGTGTATCTCAACTAATCTCACAGATCTTAAATTTAACAACCATGTTAGTGAGTGGGGAAGGCCCATAAGCGCTTACAAAACACATCGAGACTACAGGCCCACTGGACTGGAGGCCTGTTAGTGTATGAATGACAAGTGCTGAGAGTTGAGACTGTCCTATCTGGCACAAGTCTGGCCCATGAAAGTTATAAAGCCCACACTTTCATAGGCCATTATTTTATAAGCCCACAACATTTTTTTTCTCTTTAGGAGGCCCTAATTATGCGACTCGGAAACAAATAAGCCGACAGATTATTTTTTGAAGTGGCAATTAAATTGACATTCAAATTTAAAAATTAATAACTTGAATGAGTCAAATAGGTTTATCGGGGGGGAAAATTATATTTTATAATTTAATTTATTGTAGGGCTAATTCAGACTTGCTGAGGTCATTTTTATGTTTAAATTAAACCTGAGAGCTGTTATGATTTTTCTTTATTTTCCTCAATTATTATTTTTATCTTATTTATTCTATAATCTTAACGCTAGTTGCATTTTATATTATCTATATAAAATTTAATGAGGATTCTTGATGAATCAAGTTGACCATATTTAATCAAATACGTTATCATCTAAATATATGTATACATCATCTTTAATTATTATTTTTGTTGTAAGAAAGAGGGGTAAACCTCTTTTAACTTATCTTTCATGTTGTTCGATTTAGGCTCACGGCCTAAATTTTTTTGAAGTCCTTGAAACGAGGAACAAAAATTTTTTATCCCTCGATATCGGGGGTATTTTCAAATTTTTCAGATGACATGGATGATATTTCCAGATTTGTTGCACTGTAAATTAACGAAACTAACCTCCCTAAACGACAAAACACTACAGCTGGAACCGAGGGTATTACAATACTTGCACCCTTGATTTTTTTATAGATATCGCTTGGTAAAGAACGACAAAACACCAGAGTATGGGTATTACAGTAAAATTACCATTTTTACCCAGGGCCGAAAAATTTTAAAACTCGATTCTAGGATTTTTTTTTAATTTTTTCAGGGTACATAGATGATATTTCTAGATTTGTTGCACAATACATTAACAAAACTAGCCCTTCTAAATGACAAAACACCACAGCTGGAATCGAGGGTATTACAGTGCTTGTACCCCTGATTTTTTCATAGATATTGTTGAGTAAGGAACGATAAAACACCACAGTATGGGTAAACTGATCGTACGCACACATCAACAATGTTTCGCCCACACATGCCTTTTGGGAGGAGCATACGATGTCATAAGAAGGTATAAACTATTCTTCCGTCATGTCAGCTGGTGCGTTGCCATGCCCTCTGCATCTCACACCGGCACTTTGCATGTTAAGGGGATCGTGGAATTGCCGATGAACATTTTTCTTCCCCTTTTATCTCTCCTGCTACGTCCTACTGCCGTCAAGTACGGTCTGATCCTTCATATTTGTGTTTATTTTATTTCAGTCCCTTGTCTTATGATTTCGTTTTGCTTACTGATTTTTCAATGGAAATTTCCATTATTTGCAATTATGCCCTTCATTTAAAATTGATTATATACAAGTAAGTTTCGTTTCGATCCCTAATCTTTTGATTTTTCATCTGTTTTTCGTTCCTTTAATAAATTTGGTATGCAAGTTGTAATTGGTCCTAATTTTGTTCTCCAATTGAAATTGGTCATATATGCTACTTTTCATTTCGGTCCTTATTCTTTTAATATGTTCATCATATGCATTGTATTGATTTTTTAAAATCCTTTTATTGTTTTTTTCAGTCCCGAAGTTTTTATTTGTTTAATTTTTGTCCTTCAATTGGAATTAATTATATATTTTGTTTTTCATTTCGGTGTTTATTCTCTTAATTTTTTATTTGTTATGTCCTTTGGTCTTTTGGTCCTTCTTGGACATTGTTTATTTTTTGTCCATATTTATGCATTTATGCTTTTAGTTTTTGTTTTTAATTTTTTTCATTTTATTTTTTGTTGAGGTGTTATTTTTATTCGATTCCATTATGAAATTTTCATTTATGTTGGTTACACTGCATTTTATTTTTAAAAATCTCTTGGATTTTTCGGTTTTAATTTCTTGCAGCTTTGTCATTCAATTGGAATTTAATTATATATTTTGTTTTTCATTTGGCACTTATTTTTTAAAATTATTATGTAGTATTCATTCCTTCTTTTTTCTGGTCCTTCTTGGACAATGTTTATTTTCTGTTCGTATTTATTAACTTATGATTGTAGATTTTATTTTTATTTTTTGTGGGGGTTTATTTTTATTAGGTTCCATTCTAAAATTTTAATTTATGTTGGTGATAATTTTAAAATTAATATTACTCATTTTTTCCATTTATTCTTTTTTTGTGTGTTTTCTGTTATTTTATTTGTTTTTCGGATCAGATGTTTTTTATGATTTTATTGTTTGAGCAATAATAATGATAATTTTAGTGATTTTTTTTATCGTTTTTGGTAAAAATGTTTTTTTTTTATTTATTTTTCAGGGCAGTTTAATGATTTTAATTTTTTGGGCAGTAATATTGATAATAATTTTAACTGTTATAGTAATGATAATGATGGTAACGTAGGGATGAATTTTTAATTTATCTTTTTATTTTTCTTTTTTTTGTGTATAGAAATTTAACTAATTATTTTTGTTATTTGATTGTTGTAGGTTTTTTCACAATTTATATTTTGCTTTAAATTTGATTTAAATTGAATTATAAAATAATCTAATCTTAATACAATGAATTTAATAATTCAGATATCCAAATCTTCTTGCTTTTTTAATGATGATGATAATTTGATATTGGTTATTTAATTGAAACCTACTAAACAGATAAATTTATATCGATTCAAAATTCATATATTTTATAGAAAACTTGCACTTTACAGAAATTTTGCATATATTTATTATTTTAATTAAATTTATTTTACAATAAAAAAACTCACACAATTAATATTTTTTTTGTGTTGAAAGAAATATGGTGCCGAGGCATTGGTGTGTGTGTGTGTGTCTATATATATATATATATATATATATATATATATATATATATAAAAAACAAGATAGTTTGAATAATTAATGAAAAGAGTGCCTTTATTTTCAAATATTTAATGAAATTCCTTTCGAGAGATTTCATGTAGTGTTCACAAATTGTCTGGCTATTGCCTATTTGTCTCAATCTCATACATGTTCATTATACCTTGAAATAAATCAGACAACCTCTTACCTATGACACCGAATAAAGGTATAGTTATTGATCCCGTCCCGGGTACCGTTCCGGTTTTGTGTTTGGAACGGAACGTTCCGGTTTCGGTACCGTTCCGGGTACCGTTCCGGTTTTGTACTGTTCATTTTTATTTAATTATATATATGAATAAAATAAAATATTAATTTAATAAGTATAATTTAAATTTAAGATAAATGAAATTTAAATTATACAATACAAACATAATCTCAAAATTAGAAACATCTCTAAAATTCCAACAATAAAATTATTTTTTTTAAAATAAAAAATAAAAAATGAATTTAATTATAATTAAAAGATCCAGAATATTTGAAATTTAAACTACTTATTGTATGTTTTTCAAGTAATTCTATGTTTTTTTATGGTTGTTGTATTTGAAATTAATTAATGTTACTTATTGTATTTTTAATGTTAGAAAAACTTAAAAAAAAACAAAATGAACACATTAAGAAATAATCAATAAGTTCAAACATAACTAATTAAAATACATTCCATTACAAATAATTCAATCAAATTAATTACAAATTAATACCCCCTATTTTTTTAGGTTAACTATTATTATAGTAATTAATAATTAATTAATATATTAATTAATTATTATTATTATATAATAATTAGTATAAAAACTACTCCACCCATTTGTCCCCTTCATTTTAATAAACAAAACCCTACCCATCCCTTCTTTTTTCTCTAGCCGCCCTCCCCCCAATCCCTTCTTCTTCTTCTTCTTCGGAGCTTTGATATACGGAGCCTCGCTCGACTCCATGTTACAAGACGAACTACGGTAATGAGGGAAGCTAATGTCGGTGAAGCCCTCCTTCATCCTTAAAATATCATCTTTACGCGTGAGTTTGCCATTTGCATTTCTCTTTTACGCTTTTGAGCAACGTCGATGCGGAAGAACACTATTAGGACTCGGATCTTAATTTTTTTATTTTTTACTAATATATAATTTATAGGTTGAGTTTTTCTTTTTTGTTTTTGATTTTTTTTTATTTTGAACCCGGACAGGCAACGCCCTGCAGGCAAATCGGGCGTTCCGGCCGGATCGGCCGGAAAATCCGGATCTGGCCGGGATTTTAACCGGGACAAAAACATCGCCGTTTTGTCCCGGATTTTGCAACGAGACGGGGCGTTCCGGCCGTTCCGGCCGGAACGGGACGGGATCAATAACTTTTGGGTAAATGAGTTCAGATTAGACATCATTAGACTTGGTTCCTTGAATTCTTCTTATTTCCAACGTCAACTTGGAAAAACGCGTTTAGTTGACTTTGCCAGCACGCAATATTCAGTGGCAACCATCTTTCAAAAGTCTTCTTAATCCCCTCCATCGCTAAGACCTGGCAAGAAAACCAAGCAGAAAATCAACACCTCTTCTTCCATCTCCAAACATTCTTGCAGTATCGAAGAAGAGATGGGGAAGCTGGACCACGATCCATACGTCAACCACTTCAGCCACCCTCATCCCCTAGAGCTATCGAACGCTCAATCTCTTTACATGACCTCGTGCTCTGCCTGTAATCTCCAGCCCCATGGATGGATGTATTCTTGCAAGCCATGTAACTTCACTCTCCACATCTCGTGCACCCAGATGCCAAATTTCATAACCCACCCTTCCCACCCGATCCACCCTCTGACCCTCTTCGCTGCTCCTCCTTACCCCGGTGGTTCGTTCAGCTGTGACGGCTGCGGCATCCAGGGAACTGGGTTTAGCTACCACTGCACCACCTGTGATTTTGATGTGCACATGCTGTGTGCGACAAATCCACTGTCACTCGCTCACCAGTCTCATCCTCACCAGCTTAACCTTGTCTTTTATCCTCCTTACCAAACCAAAGGTTTCTCTTGCGACATCTGTCACAAGATAGGGTCTAACCACTGGCTTTATCGATGCGGTTCTTGTGAGTTTGATGCGCACATGGAGTGCGCAAAGAGTGCTAATAATAGACCTTCTCCTAATCTTCAGCACAGCAACTCTTCACCAGCACCCGCCAATTTCAATATTCAATACCAGCAGCAGCCTGGACTTGGAGGAGGTAATCTTGCTTTCAGGCAAAACCGAAGCATGAGAGCTGTGCCTATTCAGCGGCAGCAGTGGCAGCAGCAGCAGCAGCAGCAGCGGCAGCAGCAGCAGCAGCAGCAGCAGCAGCAGCAGCAGCAGGCTAGCTATCAACAGACAAATGGGGGGCCTGATGGGACAGCAAATGGAACCCTAATGGATACAATGGTTCAAGGGTTTGTAGATGGGGCCGCGCAGCAGGTTGGTCAAATGTTTGTGGAAAGTATCATGAATCCTGATGGTAGCAGCAATACTGATGATCCTAATGGTGGCGGGGATGGCTCTTCCAATCCTTGTATAATCAGTATTGGATCTTCTGTTTTGAGCGGCGTGTTTGGTGGTGGTGAATAATAATTCACAGAGTTAAGAGTTCGATGAATTTTGAAGATCAAGAAAGGAAAAAAGAAGATCATATATATATGGATCCAAGTTGCTTGTGTCATAGAATTTGGGGACTTGCTTTTGTTACTGATTGTCATTTGATCCAGTGTTGTTGTTCTTGATCCTCTTAAAAGAAAGCTGAAAGATGGTAGCCTTGTTCTTGTTACCATGGAGGAAATAAATAATTATATATATATATATATATATATATAGCCCTGGTTTTGTATTTATAAATCGATCTTCTTTTTTTCCTTTTTGGATGGTTTAATTTATAAATGTGGTAATAAATAATATTTCAACGGGAATCATTCCTTTCCTGTTTTTCCAATCATTCTCGTTCGTGGCTGGAAGTGTAATAATTTATATATATCAACATATTTTTTTATTTTTTTTTAATATTAACACAGTTAAGTAGTTAAAAAATATTAATTTAATAAAGATTTAAAAACAGTCACAAAGTCAACACGAAACGTGCACCACCTACATATTCTTATTCTTATTCTTATTCTTATTATTTTAATTCAAACAATAGGATATCCTCATCTCATGTAAATGTTTGCTTCAATCCTTGTTTCATATGAGTGGATGGAAAAGTATATATGATGGGCTTTATAGGTTTAATTTGGTACATTATCCTCTCTGCTAAAAGAATTGGGAAATTTATGGTGTGTAATTATTATTCATATATGTTTAAAATAGTGAAGCCTCTTTTTTTTTAAAAAAAAAGTAACTTTTAAGCTTCTTTTTCTCTTCCTATGTCATTCTTTAATGTTTTATTAATTTTGAAATGTTTTATTACTTACTTTGTTTTTATTTTTACGGTGTTATTGCAGTTTCAAATAGATATTACGATATTTAAATGTTGCTTAGCTGTTACAATATATTATCAAATTAAAAAAATTATTTTTTTTAAAAAAATTAATGGAGTCAATTTTTCAGAGCTGGTCCCCGAAATCCAGTGCGTGATGGATGGGTGACTGAAAACGATATCGTTTAAAGGCTCATGCTCTTTCCAGAACCTGTCCCTTGCTGCTGTCCCATGAATCTACAGAGTACAGACCATTACTGCTTCTCTCCTTTCTTTCCTACAATCCGACGTTCCCTTCCACCAAGTTGATCCAGAAACGACATTCACCTACTAAAGTCAAAGTCAACCTAGCTAGGCTAACATAAAAAAAAATATATATCATTTTAATAAACAAGATTGATCCAATAATCTAAAACTTTATTTAGTTACATGAATAATTTGTAAAGTTTGTTTATGATTCCGGTTGAAATTGACTTTTAAAAATAATTTATGTTTATAAATATATTAAAATAATAATTTTATTTTACAAAAATAATAATTTTGAAATGCAATATTAATATTTAATATTATATTTAAGATTTAAGATTAGTTACATGTATAGTTTAAAGTTTGTTTATAAATGTGGTTGAAATTGTTCTTTAAAATAATTTTTATTCATAAATACACTAAAAAAAAATTATTTCTTGCAAATTAGTCTTGATATAAACACATCAATATGATCCGAGAACATACAAAAAAATAATTTGAAACAAAAGGTAAAAATGATTTTTTTTAACAAAATAAAATACTTTTGAAATACAATATTAAACAATTAATCAATAAAAAATTAAGATTATTAACACATATCTCTTGATCAAGAGACCGGATCTAGTAGCTAGTGAATAAGTATATATACGCCAAGATTTTGGAAAATAAATTATAGAAAAAGAGACATATTATATGAGAAATTGATGTGCTTGAAAAAAATTGTGTACGAAGGATCTTGAAACCCTGATAAAAATACTTGTTCACGCCATTAAATTTATTTATTAATTTGTGTATTTATTATTTCTATTATTAATTTGTGTATTAATTTGAATCTTTAATTTAAAAATCATATAATTTTTCAGTAATTATCATATTAGTAATCATAAAATTTAACGACTATATAGTATTTTTGAAAGTTTCTTTCGTTGCACCGTGAGGGGCATAGGCCCATAAGCTCTTACAAAACACATCGGGGCTACAAGCCTACTGGACTGGAGGCCTGTTAGTACTGTCCTATCTAGCACAGGCCTTGCCCATGAAAGTTTTAAAGCCCACACTTTCATCAGCCATTATTTTAAAAGCCCACTACATTTTTTCTTTTAGGAGGCCCAAATTATGCGACTCGGAAACAAATAAGCCGACAGATTATATTTTTGAAGTGATAATTAAATTGACATTCAAATTTAAAGATAATAATTTGAATGAGTCAAAGAAGTTTATCGGAATAATATTATATTTTTATAATTTAATTTTACTGTAGGGCTAATTAAGACTTGTTGAGATCATTTTTATGTTTAAATTAAACCTGCAAGCTGTTGTTATGAATTTTCTTTATTTTCCTCAATCATTATTTTTATCTTATTTATTCTGTAATCTTAACGCTAGTTAAATTTTATATTAGCTATATAAAACTTAATGAGGATTCTTTTTTCTATAAAGATTAGAATTCAGGTAAATAATTAGTATAAATATGTTCATTTATTTTAATACAAATGTGATTAGTTAAATAATTGTTGACATTTAAAATTTATTAAATTAATATTTTTTTTTTATAATTTAGTTTTAATTAAAAGATTTATAAAATCCTGATCTCTTTTCAAATATGGTTGATGTGAATTTCTCAAGCCGAGTGCAATCGTACGTCTTTTTTTTATTTATTATTATTATTATTTATGGTTGAGAGACTATATTTGAATTTTGAGAAGTATGAAATCAAGAACATAGGCATCGATCCCAAACAATTTAATGGGGGAAATTCAAAGGAAAAATTATATTGGGATTGTTACCAAATAACGTTTTTTTTTAAATAATAATTTTTTTAAGCTGAAAATTAATTGTATATATATAAAGTTTTAGATTGTTTGGATGTGAATAGTTTTAAAAAAAATAAAAAAAGTATATTATTTTAAAATATTTCCAAACTAAAAAAAACAATTGTTATTATACTCTCAACACAATCTATTTTTATTTGTGTGCCTTGATACATGTGAGTTAAAAATTAAAACATTGAATCATGAAGAAAATACTGAACTCATTTCAATTTTTTAATAATTTTTTTTTGGTTTAAAATTTTAATTTTTAGCCTTTGAATTAGAGATACTTATTGGAAAAAATAAAAAAGAGAAAACAATATAAAATAATTGGTTATCTTGATATCTACAGCAATGTTTTTACCAAACTTGATTTCTATGAGTTTTTCATTTGAAAAAGGGATTTTAATGGTGGTTGTTTTTCAAAAACAAACATATAGAGAGAGCTTCATTTTGATTTTTTTGAATTCAATTGATTTTTTGAATGTTGTTTATTAGATGTTTTTGAGTGAAAATTGTTTGGAAAATATATTTTCAACCCAAAAGGTCTTACCTCATTATTTTTCGACCACCATGATAGTGAGTGAATTTTGAGCATATCATCTATCTCTTTCTATTTTTCTTAGAAAATAAGGGGTAAATATTTTTTTTTTAATAAAGTTAGAACATTTATAAAAAAAAATATTATGATCTAGGAGTGTGAGTATGATGCGAGCCCACATGTTCTAAGTTAAGGTTAATTGATTTATAAACCAATTTTTATTTTTTATCATATAATTAAATAAAAAATGTTATTGAACTTGTTGTAGTTTACAATTTAGGTCACAAATTTGATGAGTTATCTCAAGTTGACCATATTTAATAAAAAACGTTATCATCTAAATATATGTATATATCATCTTTAATATATTTTTGTAAAAAGAGGTTAAACCTCTTTTTACTTATCTTTCATGTTGTCCGATTTAGGCTCACGGGCATAAGATTCATTCACTTGGCTTGACGTGTTCTTTATTTATTTTATTAAAAGAAAAACCTTTATCATTAGATTCTTTTATGATTTTTTTTTCTTTAATAGTGATTTAATTTTGAAATGGTCTTTATGTTTTTATTATATAATTAAAATTAAAAAAAAAAATTTATTGAACCCATTGGAAACAACAACCTAGGTTTTTGTTAACAATGGAACTTGTTTTTACTACGTCTGCCAAGCACACAATATTCAGTGGCAGACATCTTCTTCAATGTCTTCTTAATCCCCTTCTTCCACATCAGAAAATTAACACTCTTCTTCCAAATCCTAACATTCTTGCAGGATCAAAGAAGAAGAAGAGATGGAGAGGCTAGACCACGTTCCATACGTCAACCACTTCAGCCATCCTCATCCCCTATACCTTTCGAACGCTGAATCTCTTCAAATGACCTCGTGCTATGCCTGTAAGCTCCAGCCCCATGGATGGATGTATTCTTGCAAGACATGCAGCTTCACTCTCCACATCTCATGCACCCAGATGCCAAATTTGATAACCCACCCATCCCACCTGATCCACCCTCTGACCCTCTTCGCTGCTCCTCCTTACCCCGGTGGTTCGTTCAAATGTGACGGCTGTGGCCTCCAGGGAACTGGGTTTAGCTACCGCTGCACCACCTGTGATTTTGATGTGCACATGATATGTGCTACAAATCCAATGTCACTCGCTCACCAGTCTCATCCTCAGCAGCTTAACCTTGTCTTTTATCCTCCTTACCAAACCAAAGGTTTCTCTTGCCACATCTGTGATCACAAGATAGGGTCTAACCATTGGCTTTATCGATGCGGTTCTTGTGAGTTCGATGCGCATATGGAGTGCGCAAAGAGTGCTAATAATAGACCTTCTCCTCATCTTCAGCACAGCAACTCTTCACCAGCACCCAATAATGTCAATCTTCATCAGTACCTGCAGCGGCAGAAGAAGCAGCGGCGGCAGCAGCAGAAGGAGCAGAAGAAGCAGCAGCGCCAGCAGCAGAAGGAGCAGCGGCAGCAGCAGCGCCAGCAGCAGAAGGAGCAGCGACAGCAGCAGAAGCAGCAGAAGGAGCAGCAGCAGCCAAGTGAGAGACCTAATGGAGCAGATAATATTGGAACCCTAATGCGTAAAATGCTTCAAGGGTTTGTAGAAGGGGTCGCACGCCAGGTTGGTGAAACGGTTTGGAGATGCTTGTGTGGTTGTGCTTGTGACTGATAATTCACAGAATTCAGAGGTTTTATGAGTTTTGAAGATCAAGAAAGGTTAACTGTACGTACTCCTATCAAAGGAAAAGAGAAGATCATATATGGATCCAAGATGCTGGTGTCATAGATTTTGGTGACTTGCTTTGTTTACTGATTGCCATTTGATCCACTGTTGTTGTTTAAAAGTGGCCGGTGGAAGATTTTAGTGGGTGTTTGTTATTGTTTTTGTTTTTTGTTTTTGTTTTTGTTTTTGTAGTTGAGGTTTAAAAAAAATAGTTTCATGAAAAATACTTTAGTTGCAGTTTAAAATAATTTTTAAAGTGTTTAATTAAAATTATGGTTGAGTTGAGTTTGGGGTTAATGAAAAACTATTTTAAGTATTTGGTTACCAGACTTTTAATATTATTTTCAACTTGTGAAATTACTTATATATATATATATATATATATATATATATATTGTTTTTTTAAATATTTAATAATTATAATAATAAAATGTAATTAATAATTCAAGTAAATTAGACACTTGTTTTTATTCTCCGATCAAACTATTTGTCATTTCATCACGAACTATAAATCCAAACGTGAAGGTCTTTGTGATCCTGGAACAACATATAATAAAATATCATCTGAAACAAAATTAGAATTACGAGACAAAAATTATATTGTGATCTCCTTCTAATATATTTATTGTATTTTAATTAAATTTTTAGATTATATTAATATTAAAAATATATTTTTAATACGAAAAATATAATAAATAAATAAAACAACAAATAACAATTTCTAATATAAATTATCCCATCTCCTTTTATTTTTCATTCATTCTCTCTCTCCAGCACCCCCTCTCTCCATAGCTGCTTTCTATGAGTCACAGGTTTAGCAATTTTTTTAAAAAATCTCTGCATTAACCAAACACCTAAATTCTTTTTTTTTTTTTATTTTTAATATTGATTGCACTACAATCCCAAACACCATCTTAGTCTTGTTCTTGTTACAGGGGAGGAAATAAATAATAAAATATGTGTGTGTAGCTCTGGTCATGTTCTTATAAATCTATGTTCTTTTTGCCTTTTTGGATGGTTTAATTTATAAATATTATAATAAATACTATGTCAACGGTAATCATTCCTTTCCTGTTGTTCCAATCATTCTCGTCCGTGGCTGGAAGTGTATATATATATATATATATATATATATATATATATATATATAAAACACATTAAAGTAGTTAAAAAAATATTAATTTAATAAGGAATTAAAAAAGTCAACACGAAACGTGCACCACCTACATATTCTTATTCTTATTATTTTAATTCAAACAAGAGGATATCCTCATGTAAATGTTTGCTTCAATCCTTGTTTCATATGAGTGGAAGGAAGTATATATGATGGGCTTTGTAGGTTTAATTGGGTATATTATGGGCCCATCTAGGACCCAGGAAACACCAACAGCTTTGAACATGAAAATATAAGTGGGCCGAAACATCTTCGAACTCTCAGACCCATTGCCATAGAAGTGGCAAATTGCCGGAATTGTTTTTTATGGAGTTGAAAGAGTTTGACCTAAATTAGTATTATTTTCTTTACCAATTTGTATATGCTTATAAGTGTGGTTGTGATTATTTTTTAAAGTATTTTTTATTATTAATAATATTTTTTTATTTTTTAAAATTATTTTTGACATAAGAACATCAAAATAATTTAAAAACATTAAAAAAATTTAATTTTAATTTAAAATAAAATTAAAAAAATTGAAAATATTATGAAACGCAGAATCTTTAAACGAATTGATGTAATACGTCTTTATTTTGATATTAAAAAAAAAAAAAGATATCATCTTAAGAAGAAGAATAAAACAGCAAAACCACTTTTTTAAATATCTTTTAGACTGTTTGTAGATTCATCAAGCCTAGACAAGAGATTACATATAGATAATTTAAAATTAACCTGTTAGGTCAAATCTACTAATAACATCAAATAAACCCTAAGAATCTAAACTTTGTTTTATTTTTATCTATATTTTATCCAACCCTTATCACCATAAATAATGGCAATGGTGGCCTGGTGAACAGGATACTACTTAATCTTATTCACATAAAAAGATGTCCAAAAATGCAAATATTAAAGCAAAAGCGCAGCCTAAAGTTAACTTTATTATATATATATATATAATTGCTAGGCAGCATTGAATGACACCCCATCAGTGAAGGAGTTTGGTGCAGCAAATTTTCTGGTATATATGCAAGTTGTGTTAGGAACACAGCTTGTGGCCATGGATTAATCACTTGGTGACCGTGTAGTTGTGGTTGTTTTTTTAAATATTTTTTATTTAAAAATATATTAAAATTATGTTTTTTGGTTTTATTTTTATTTTTTACATAAACATATTCAAATGATATAAAAACACCAAAAATATTTTATTTAAAATAAAAATAAAATTTATTTTTTAAAAAAATAATTTTGAAACACAGCATAAAACACAGGGGTTCGCCAACCGGAAATCATGGAATTAGCAGATGCATGTGAGGCTGTACACACGGGAGCTCCTTATCATTAGTGGCAGCCAACACAGAATGATTAATTAAATGACGAAACATGATTCTGGAGATTGAATGAATGATTCTGCTTCAAGCACAGCCACGAAACAAAAATCAATCTTCAAGGAAGATCCACCACCAATTTTCATATATATTTTTTTTTAATTTTTCCCTTCCTTGATTCTCCATCAGCGATGGAAAGGCACCCATTGGTGATCTCTCTGGTCCAAGAATCCATCAAGTGTCTGTAACGAGACTCGAGCAGATGAGTCAAGAAATAAATAACAAAATGGGCTATTTATTTATTTATTTATTTTATTTCAGAGAGTAAACCTGGCTAGCTAGCTAGTGCTCCATTATGATCAACTCTTGTGGTGTCACGGATGGATGGAATGAATAGGAGCGAGCTAGAAAGTGGATGCCATGGTAAGATTTTAAGTTGGTTTTTACTAATCTTGAAGGAAGCACAACTTGCTTTATAAATACATCTTTTGATGTTATGGAAACCTTACCTTCACTAAGAAAAACAAAATGTATTTGTCAACAATGAGAAGTATTTGTATGTTATCAGCAATGATTCAATGTTTTTCTTATTGTATAGAAGGTTTATTTATACATGTACAGAAATTCTATTAATGGATGGAAAGAGGGAATACAGAAATCCTATTTTTACGCGGGATATAATCTTTGCACCTGAGACTAGAGAGTGAAAAAATTTTAAATAAAGAGAAAAATAAATGTTGTAGATAGATGAATGATGAGTGTCCTCACCGATAATATCATAACTAGATGTCTTGTCCTTGTCAGTTGAATTCACTTTACCAAGGTCCAAATCTTTCACATAATATAACCATCATCTATTAGTACCAACACCAAAAATCTTATTCGTGAGAGCATCCTGAAACAAATAAAATAAGGAGTACATTAGTACGTAACAATTTAAATCTTAATCTTCTTGGCCTACTGATAATAGTTTACTGGAGAATAAAGGGACAAAAAGGGTATGAGAGAGAGTAAATATGGTTGATAATTACATTGTTCCCCTTCATGTTACTATATCACTGTTAGTGTTTGTATGGCCTGTCATCAAGGAACTTTGTTTTAAAATCATTAAGATCATAGGTCATGTGATATGTCGCTCCTGGGTTAATAATCCATTTATTTACATGTTCCTCATGAGATACCAATTTTGTGGAACCAATAATATATGGATCTTGACTGGTGGACTACAGTTGATTTTTGAATGGCACAACAGTGTTTGGATCCATATTAGTAATGACAGTTGTGTGACCTTGTTAGACCTTTTTTCCTTTAAGTTCATACCACTATTTTTTAGGTATCCGTGTGGTTAAAAACATGTATCTTTGGTATGTTTATTTCCGCCACAATAAGTGTATCCATCCTCTTAGGCTTTCAGTCTAGCAAAATATGGTATGCTGGAATTTTGTCCATGTGGGCCAAGTCTAGGTCGTGATGGTGATGAGCCAGGATACTGCTTTGAGGAGTTGCCACCAGCACTTGTTTGTTCAGGCTCGTGACAGTGAGGCCCTTGAACTCTGTCGGCCTTCATCAGCCACCCTTTTGTCACCATTCTTATTGTTTTGTTTTTTTTTCCATTCCACTTCTTCTCATCTCTTTGCTCTTGTCTTTGCCTTTAGTTAGTAAACCAAAGCAGTCACTAGCTTTCTTCTTCATCATCACAGTTTGTATGTTAATTTTTTTTTTTTTTACTTTGGTGAAAACTTGCTCAAGGTAGAAGCCTATTGAATAATATCTCGTTGAGCTTTGTCATATTGGTCACCTAAACCATCCAAAAAGATATAAATTAGATTTTCTTGAATTAATTTGTTGTAGTTTTGTAAGTCTTCTTCACATGTTATGGGGTTTGGGCGTGTATGGTCAATCTCCTCATGTTGTTCGGACGACTCTTTTTTTTAGGTCATATACCTGGATATTGTCTCCTCTATCGAAGTAGGTTATTGCAATGACATTCCACACCCCTTTAGCTGTAGAAAATATGATAAAATTCTCAATTAAATCTAGCTGTAGAGAATGGATAATTCAGACTTTAACAATGACATTCTATGTTCTCTATTTACTGTATGTCGAGTTTGTTAGTGCTGGTTGCTTGATTTTCCTGGTAATTAATCCAAGTTTGTCTTTGTCACAGATAAACATCTTCATGATTTGTGACTATAGTTCATAGTTTTGATCGATGAGTTTAACTCCAGGGATGGCTACTGACAGGTCATGATTTGAGTTTGTGTTGAGGATTGTAATCTAGTTTTGTGGGCTTGCTTCTGCCATGGTTTAGGATTTGTGATTTGAAGAAAAAAAATTAGATCGGTTGCTCTGATATCATGTCAATAATGAGAAGTAATTGTCTGTTATTAACAATATTTCATTGATTTTTTTTATTGTATAGAAGACTTATTTAACTGGAATATACATAAATCTTTCTTGATTTCTACTTTTCATAATTTGTAATATTTCTGAATTAATTCTTGCTATCATTTGATATCATGAAAATCTTACCTTTCCGGTAAGCAAAATAAAATAAATTTTTTATCACTAATTAAAGATTAAAATAGAAAGGTTTTCTTTCTTATATACAAAACAAATAGATAACACTTGTGAATATTTTATCTTGATTGTTCTTACTTTATTTTATTCACTTTCTCTTATTTATTATGATTCTTGTTCTCATAAATACATCATGCCAACATAACCCGTCTATTTAAAATTATAAAGGAATAGATTTTTAAATTTATTATCATTTTGTATATTATTTCCATAAATTTTTGTATAATGAAGCTCAGCTGTGTTGTCTCGTCATCTCTTTAGTTAAAGGCAAACGAGTGTTTTACACTTCGTTTTAAAAGAATTTATTTTGTTAATTTTATATTATTTTAATATATTAATGTCAAAAATAATTTTAAAAAAATATTATTTTATTATATTTTTAAATAAAAAATACTTTTAAAAATAATAGTAGATGATGATAATTTCTGGCATCCCTGTAGAATAAATTCAATGCTGGCATCGAAGACAGGAAGAAAAAAAAACCGAGTCGCCTCCCTGTCTCTCAGCAAGGCCATGCAAACTTTTCTGGATCTCCATGTGATCCACCATCAGCCAGTACGTTGAGGAAATGGAGATAATTAATGATTCTGCTTCTTTCCTACCCGAAGAAACAATAACTTCATGGAAGATCCACACCTCACATTCCTCCCTTTGTGTTTTATTTATTTTATTTTATTTTATTATTATCATGGGTATCGGACCAATTTGTGGTCACCTCGACTAATCTCGTGAACTCTAAAATTAACGACTATATAATTTTTCAATGATTATTATATTATCAACCACTTTGACTAATCTCACGGATTCACCATGTAATCTTCTAGTGTCATCATATTAGCAACCACCTTGACTAATCTTATGGATCTACCATGTAACATTCTAGTGGTCATCATATTAGCAACTGCCTTAATTAATGTCACGGATCCTAAAGTTAACAATCATGTAAACTTTCAGTGATTTTATATTAATAATCACTTAGTGAACAAAGCTACAAATTATTATTACTTAGTTATCTACTAGATGGTTTTGTGTTTCTTTTTCGTGAACAAAGCTAGGCATGTGACTTTGGCAACTCCTCCAGTAAAATTGTTTTTTTACAAATATATGTTTTATAGTTAACTTGTGGTATCTCTTTGAGTGTTTGTTTTTGAATTTTAATATGTTTTTTAAAGTGTTTTTTTATTTAAAAAAACATTGAATTAGTGTTTCTATGTGTGTTTTTGGATGGTTTGATATATTCATATATAAAATAAAAATATATATGAAAAAAATATTATTTTAATTGAAAAATACATTGTATTATAATACTAAATACACAAATAGTTGTCGCTCATTGTATTATGGTATACTACATGTCTAAAAACAATTATTGACACAAAGGAAGTAATAAAAAAAAGAAAAAAAATAGATTTGTCAATGATGAAAAAAAAATAAAAAACCAAATTCACTAAAAAACATAATGAGTGTTTCTAACATTTAATAATATAAAATACCACAAAACATTTTAAAAATACTGTAATAAATTGGTATATTTAAAACCCACTATAAGAAAAAATTTATCACTTCTAAGTTCTAATATATTCTTGAAAAATAAATATATCCTGAAATATTCTTATAATTCCTTAATATCATGCTTTCCTTCCTTTTCCAAAAATGTTACGTAAATTACAAAAAGAAATAAAATAAAGAAGTTTCTACCTATTAATAAATAAATAAATTAATTAATTAATTTTCTATGTTCGAATAATTAAAGGCACCCACTTCTGAAAAGATAGTTCAAGAAAATAATATAACAATATATAAATTACGGGGTTATATAAAAATATAGGCTTAGCGTGTTCGGTAAAAAAAAGGAAGGAAGATGATTGGTTGGAGAAAAAGGGCACAGGGGAAGTCTGGTGGGTCCAGCTCAGCTAATCAAATCTACTCTACCACTATAACGTATCTATATTCTTCATAGCCATCACTTATCCCGTTCACTCATGCACTGATTTGATAAAACAAAAATCTAAATTACTAGATAATCATAGTAACCGGTTTTATTAAATAATAAATATTTTATATTTATCTTGCAGGATATTTTTATATTTTGAGATATTGTTTAGATTTTTTTTAATATCAATATATTAAAAAATATTAATATGATGTTTCAATTAAACACCTCGCAGACAAATAGTGGATTTAGATTAATTACTTTTAAATAAAATGATAATATTTTTTTTTATTTTTCAATCCAGTTAAATTTTATCAAATCAAGTAAATTTTACAATATGAATAGAATTATTTTATTTCAATTTAAAATCTATGGATGAATAGTTATTATATGCAATCATACAGTAGGTGACCTAGTAGTAAAAATGTTGGACTAAGAGATTTGCTATTTTATAATCTTAGATTTGAATTTCGTGATTGCTAATATGATGACCACTAAAAACTTATATAATCGTTAACTTTCAGAACTTGCGAGATTAATTGAAGTATGCATAAACTGGCTCGGATATCTATATTAATAACAAAATAACTCCCATATTTGTTTTCGTGTGAGGTGTTTATATATATATATATATATATATATATATATATATATATATATATATGTTTTTTTCTTGATATTTTTTTCTGACCACATAGTTATTGGATGGGGCACAACAACCGTGCTAGATCATTTTGTTGGAGGAACAATGGATCAACATTTGAGTGGATTTTTTTTTAAGGCAAAAAGAAAACTGATTTTTTAAAAACAAATTAGCGAGAATTAAATCATTTGAAATTTACAATAAGTCCCTTGATCTATTGATAGCAATCTAAAAAAAACTAAACTTTTTAATTTATTTTTTATCAAATCAATTTAGTTGAATGATTTTTTAACTTGATCTCGTAGTTTTACTGATTAAACTGTTATAAATTTAAATTTTATATTTTTATATTATTTAATAAAAATTAAACATAAAATAGTATGAGCAAATATATACAAAATTCAAGTCTAGATCTATACAATAAGTCCCTTGATCTATTGATAGCAATCTAAAAAAAACTAAACTTTTTAGATTTATTTTTTATCAAATCAATTTAGTTGAATGATTTTTTAACATGATCTCGTAGTTTTACTGATTAAACTGTTATAAATTTAAATTTAAATTTTTATATTATTTAATAAAAATTAAACATAAAATAGTATGAGCAAATCTATACAAATTTCAAGTTTAAATAAAAATTTATATTGTATTTAAATAAAAATTTGGATATAGCTTTTACCCCTCTTCCACAAAAATAAATAAGAATATACTAGTTAAATAGGAAAAAAAATCTTAAGTTATGTAACACACAAACCATCAATAAAAAAAAATAGAAAATAAAAAATAATTGGATAAGAAGTGGGGCTCTCCTGCCTGCCGATGGATAAATAATAACAAAAAAAAAATATCTATAATTTCCCAATTACTTAACAGCCCCACATTTTATGAACTAAATCTTGCAGCAAGACCCACAAAAAGGCAAAAAAAAAATCTAACAACGACGCGTGTCGTTAAATTTGAGCCACAAGTACCCCAAGGCCCCTTCTCGAATTTTCCAGGCAAATTATTGTTTTTATAATCTGACGTGTCACCTCCACTTCCCCCTTTCCCCTTCCTTTCCTTTTTATTCCTCTCTTCTTCCTCCCCCTGTTTTCACCATCTCCTTTCTCTCGTGTTTTCAGCTACCCTGCTCTTCTGTTCATCAGATTCCTAGAAACCGGTTCCTCGGGATCCGATTCCTTACATTTTTTTTTGTTTTTATTTCCTGTTCTAGTCAAGACAGAACAGAACTGAACAGAACTGAAGGTGAAGTCAGTTTAAGCTAGCTGGGATTGGAACAAGATTTACAGTACCTGTTCTGGTAATTTTGTTATTGATCTGGTGCTTTGTTTTACTGTTAAGTCTTCCTTTATAGTACTGTAGCAGCAAAAATATCTGACGGTAGATATTTGGAATTAAAAATCTAGTGGGTGGTTGGGTACAGTGTTTTTCTGTTTTTGGATTAAGTTGACGATGATGTTAATTACTTTCATTAATGTTCAGGGGATTTTTACTCACCCTAAAAAAAAGAGCCCATTTCAATGGCTGCTGCTTCTAAGGTATTTGCTTTCTTGCTCTCTCTCTCTCTCCTGTTCATGTTTTCCTGAGTTTAAGATGTTAAAGGTTTTTATGCTTAATTATGGAGTTTTTTTATGAGTTAATTTTATGAAATGTTTGCATTTATTAACTGGGTTATTCAAGGCATGAAATGGGTTTCCTTATGATGCTGTAAATGGCAAATGAATAATTAATGATATTCTCTCCCTTTTTTTGGCTTCCTTGTCTGCTGATTGGTGGATGATTCCATTAGAAGCTCGGTGTTAAGGTTTGTTTGGAATTGGATTATAGAGATGGTAATTTGAGTATTTGAAAGAGAAAAAAGAAATGTAGTTTTGAAGTTTTTGTAGAGCTGAAGTGGAGTTTCTGTGGAAATGTCTTCATCTGGTATCATCCATTGGATGTTCCCTCGCCTTGTTTCAGTTTCTTTCAGATAGAAATTTATGAATAATTTCATTCTAGTGTGAGGAGAACTGTTGGGATAATTCTTTTGTTGTGGATACAGGAGCAAATGGAAGTCACGAATCTGAAATCCTTTGGTAAGGCTTGTGATTTCGATACCAATGGCTGCGAGCAATCTGAAACTGATATCCAGCTGAAGGAGATGTATTCATTTGGGAGTGATAATGTGCCCAAGGTTCTATTCTTTCCTAGCACGGAGCAATTATGCTTCATCTTCCTATGTGATTATGCAATGAATGCCTTTTGCGTTTTCCTTTGTTCACTGTTGGAATTTTCCTCCCTATTTTAATAGGTGAGGAAGCCTTACACTATTACAAAACAAAGGGAAAAATGGACAGATGAAGAGCACCAGAGATTCCTCGAAGCGCTAAAGCTGTATGGTCGTGGCTGGCGTAAAATACAAGGTGGGTGTAAGATAAGGTCATATTATTGTGCTTCACTGATATGTTGTGATACGATGAAATTGCTTTCATGTTCATGCAGAGCATGTAGGCACCAAAACTGCTGTTCAAATCCGAAGCCATGCTCAAAAATATTTCTCTAAGGTCTAGTTCTTGTGATCCAGTAACTGAATTTTCTGTGATTGTTAAAGGGTGTTGGAACCTTTGTGAATCCATGGAGTGCAAGCAATCTCCAGTGGGTTTATTTGATTGAAATGGCTTTCACAATAATGTTTCTTCTCCTCTTGATTTCAGGTGGTCCGGGAGTCTGGTGGTAGCAACGAGAGCTCCCTCAAACCAATTGAGATACCTCCTCCTCGACCAAAGAGGAAACCTGCACATCCTTATCCTCGTAAACTAGTTGACATCCTTGAAGGGACAGGAGCCTCCAGTCAACTGGAAAGATCTCCATCCCCTAATTCATCAGTGTCAGAGAAAGAAAACCAATCTCCCACCTCCGTTTTATTTGCACTGGCTTCAGATACTTTGGGATCTGCACTTTCAGAGCCGCCTAATGCATGCTCTTCACCTACCTCATGTACCACTGACATGCACTCTATTAGTTTATCACCTAGTGCAAAAGAAACTGAACATGGAACATCAAATTCATCTGGAGAGGAAAAAGGAAATTTGTCATTGGTCCAAATGTTCTCGACACCCCGGGAGAATTTTTTGTCTGAGGTAACATGAATTATTCTGTCAAATTCAATTTATTTCTCATTTGTTTGTTATAAGGAAACTCTTATCCTTGCTAGGTTTCTGAGTTTATTTCCTTTATTGCCTTACATTAAGGTTAAGAAATCTGAGCTGGGTTCAAAGAACGCTGTATGTGCTGAACATGATGCCGCCAAGGAAGCATCTTCCACAAGTATAAAGCTTTTTGGAATTACAGTTAAGATAGCAGATTCACAGAAAGAATCTTCTCCAGGTGCGGAACTTGTTTTGTCAGTGATATCCAATGAGAATCATGACAATGTTGATGCTGACAGAGAGAAGCCTTCTCACATACTGCAGCGGAAACAATCAGACGCAGAGTTATCACTTGGAATGGTGAATAGTAACCAGAATCCATGTCCATCCCCAGCTTCAGTTATTCAATGCACGGAACTGCAGGGAGGCAATGCAAATTATTTTGCAACCAACTCTTCCATACCTTGGCGGGCCTTTTGCCAAGGTGTGCCATTCTTGCACCTCACATCATATGACCATACCTCACCACATAAACCTACACCATGTGTGGAAGAAAGATTTGAAGAAAAAGAAATTCTTAATGAAAGATCTTGTTCCGGTTCAAACTCGAGTTCAGTGGGTGATTTGGAGAACGAGGAGAGGAATTTGGATGTTGTTGATTCTCAATGTCGACAACCTTCTGTTGAGGGAAGATCCAGCATTCAGAAGAGCGTAAAGGGGTTTGTGCCATATAAAAGATGTTTAGGAGAAAGAGAGATGAAATCAACAGTGATTGTATCAGAAGAGCGAGAGCGACAAAGAGCCCGAATATGCTCATAGCAATCCCATCATTAACGGGTGAAAGAGCTGACTGAGCTTGGATGAGGATGCTATAGCGTAAATCAGATGATCACTGACAGATTTTGGTAAATACACTTGGAATACCATTTGATGCCTCATTGATTGCAGCACATTTCTGCAGTTTCATGTCCAATTATTTCAAAAGTTGAACAATGGGGGTGCTTCTGGGAGTTCTTGGAGGAGTTTATAAAGCACACAGGATTCACCATTCTTATCCATTTCAGAACTTTAATTGTCACACCAGACAATAAAAGAAGAGGCTCGTTTATGTCCATTGATGTTGAGAGTGCCAATGGCTCGTCATTCACTGTTGCAAAATTTTTCAGACTTAAATTTATTTCCGCACTTAATTGTAATCTTGTATGTGCCGGTGTAACTGCCCTTGCTTTGCAGCAATCTATGTAATCAAACTCGATTCTTCAATCCAATTCTATTGATAAGACAAAGTTGTGAACTCTTAACCTAACTCGAATAATTGAGAGGAAACATTAATTGAGATTTTATGAAATTGCCTGTTTCCATTGAAAAAATAATTGAAGGGATGATTGAAGTGAATGTGACTTGCAAAACGAGCGCCTTGTACATTCATCAGTGGAGAGTAAGGTACTGCCAAGAGGAAGGTGCTAGCATTTTCCAGTACTGCCAAGAATAAGGTGCTGTTGCGAGTTACAGTATGCACATGTCATCCTGCCAGTTCCGTGATGCTTTACTTGTGCATCAGGGTTCAAGCCCCTTTATGTATGCCTGTCATCCCCGCGATATTTTACTTTCTTACCGGGTTTGCAGGATATTCAGTCAGTCTGGAAATTAGTTGTAATGTATATAAACTAACACAGACATCCCGGTTATATATATATAAAGAAAAAAAGATGCTGCCATATGCCATTCGCATTTGGAAACATCTGCAGTTTGAGAAGTTTCAACCTCTGGTCTCTGAAAGTTTAGTTTTTGTAACTCATGCGGGCGCTTCTACTCCTATAGTTGCATATTTAGCTGCTTCATTAATGGTGCTTTATTTTTTCACGGCATACATCCTAATGGAAGAGAGATCAAATCATATTCATCTCAAGCAATCCTTTAAGTGAAACAGAGTTCATATTACTTGTTATTCCAAAAAGATGGGGCCAGGATGCAGTGCCTTTTTTCTTTTCTCTAGTTGATGCTGATTTATGCCCTTAGAAACCCAAGTATTTTGGCAATTGAGTTGGGGAAGGTTGAAGAAGATATCCTGAACACCAGTGGGACTTTTAACGCTTTCAAATTTCAATGTTCTTCCCGATGTACTAACCAAGTAGCCCATGCATCAAGTAAATCGGCTGGCAACCTTGGCTTGACCGTATCTGGGTTGAGGAGAGCTCAAGTTCTATATTTTCTCTTCTTGCTTCTGAAGTGTCAAGTTTGAGCTAGTCAATAAATATTCTGCAGCAGCTTGGGTGATATATAATAATAATAATAATAATTCAATCGCGTGTAGCTAAACGACAAGTATTTTTTTGAGATCCCACTGTAGGAAGATTCACAATTTTCTGCAATCCACTGAACATTTCAAGATAACAGATTTTTCTTTTTTCCTGTTATCCACAAATAAGAATTTTGATGATTGCCACAGTTCCATCTCAATTGTGTTTGATAATAACTCCATAATAGCATGTCGTGACGAGCTCTTCGCAACTATCTTTGGCCATAGTTTTGGCTTTGGCGAAGCTCTGATCTAGGTTTTGCAACTTCCACAAATATTACCCTGCCATCTAGAAACTGAAGGGAAGTGATTCAAAATCTTACAGTGTTTCAAGCTATCTCACATTTGTGATAGAAGAACAAAGGAAAATATGATAAACATTACAAGAAAATCCTAACATTTTGGATTATAGGCCTATGTCAGGGTAAATTAGGTCCAGACAACAAATTGTGACCCTACAGTTTTTTTGGTTCATCAATATAGATTATAGGGTTAACTACAAAAATAGCTCGCCTATTAGCTTCATTCACAACGCTACTCTTTATCAATTCTGGGAGTCAATATCACTAAATATCATCAATGTTACCGTCTCATCTAGTCTTTATTGAAAATAATTAACAAAATCATCAAAACATTTGCATGCCATGCATGTACTTCTTTGAGTCATGAGGTGGGAGGGAAAAGAAACCCTGAAAATCACCCACTTCATCAAAGTTTTTTTTTTCCTCAAGTCATGATTGTGAAGGGGATCATTTAGACCATCTCCATCATCCAGGTTTTGACAAAGCTTGAAATCTGTGCATAAACTCACATAATTGACTCAGCCAAGATATTAGAGATCAGGGCAGTCATTTTCCACAAATGTCATGCATCAAGACAAAAAGGCACATCCCTGATTTATTCAGCATGCTTTTGATTTTCATTGCAAGCTCATCTGAAAAGGCATAGATGCTTTTTTTTTAATATTCTGCAAAGCACCACTAGTTTAACTCGCAACACCGTGTTCAGCATTTTTGGTTATCCAAAGTTATCTTCCTATTGAAATGCAAAACCAAATGGAAAAACACTTTACCTATTAAATGTGAATTTACCATTCCACAAACAGGAGAGTTGTACGTGCAAATATGCATGTCTAGAATAAACATTCATCAAGTTACAAGTAGTTTGGGAAAATTGTAAGCTAATTGGAATCCATGTCTACTCTAATCACTTTTGGTGATGTATCTACAATGAATGTCCTGTTTACACTCATGTGTGCATTCGTATGTATGTGTTGTCTTTATCAACACTCACCAACTCTTCTCTAGCTTATTCAATTCCTTTCTTTACATGTTATTGTTACAGTCATCATTGTAAATTATTTACACAACTTCTTTGTGGATCAGGGCACCATAAATCTCATTCTGAAACCGTTGTACTCGAGGAAGTAATATCGCTTAGTATATGACAAAAATGATTATCTGCTACGCAGAAAGAATAAAATAATGATTCAGGTTGGATGATTCAATTTCATAAGAAAATGACACCTAGAACATACCTTGCCATGCATTCCCTCAATAGCTTTTTGAGCTTCCTCCTCAGTCTTGTAACGAAGGAAGGCAAATCCTCTCGGTCTCTTAGCTACTTTATCCATTAGCAAATTCACTTTTAAGACAGAGAGAACGAGAATACTTTTAGAAGCCTATAATATATGATGAACATACTGGAAACACTAAAAATGCCTAACCAGCTCTACAAACTAAAAGCAATATAATGTCCACTGGTCTCACCATCTACAAGTTGGCCAAAATTCTGGAAAGCATTCCGCAAGCTCTCTTCAGTAGTCCGAAAAGATAACCCTGTATTAAACACACAAAATCACAGCATTGAAATAGGCAATGGAGTTGAAAACCAAAGGTCTGGATTCCTAGGTAAGCTGCATGCAATACTATTCAGTAAGACATGTTTCTTATAACGATGCTAAAAGTGGAAAAAAATTATTTTTATGATTTCCTTGTGATGTTGATGAACATGAACAGTTTCTTTTTATGACACTGCAACAATAAATAGCACAAGAAAGTTATAACTCCCAAGCAAAAAACCAAAGGGTATATCCTCCTTTCTCATCAAAATGAAGCCGTTTCAGATCCTTGACGATCCCAAAACGACCTCTCAAATAGTAGATAATGAACAAAACAAGAATACAACTATATGAGGGCTTTTGAAATTGTCTTCATTCTTGGTTTTCATTTCCAATACTTGATCATTTTTAACCGGGACTCGTGTGATCATTGAGCACCAAAAAAACACTTAGGGCCTAGTCAATTTTCATAGGTTATTCATCAAGCATTCAAGCACATACAAGACAGGGCTCGTCATGGATGTATGATATTAGGCTTCTCAACAGAATCAAAACAAAGTGAAATAAGTTTGAAAAAAAAAAATGAAATGAAAAGACTTACGAAAAATGTGAAAGACAACGCAGGGAAGGAACTTTTGCTACAAACATTCTACATAGTACAATTCACAAGGTACGCATTTAGAAAATAGAACTCCAATTCACCAAAATAAGAACAGCCCATATATGCAATCTCAACAAGGATAGTATTTGTAATCATTACATGTGAAAGGAACAAACAAAAAAGAATCTACTAATTAGCATTAAAAGGGAAATAAAACTTGAGAAAGAAAACTAACCACTGACATAAAGCTTGGTTTTTTTGAAGTTGAAGCCCAAAGAGGAAGGAGAAGAAGCTGAAGAAGGGAGACAAGCCAAGACAGAGAAACAGCTGCAACTGTTTCCAAGTCTTTGCCTTTCAATATAGTTTAAGGTGAAGTAAGGGAAATGGCTTCTTCCAACCTTAGTTTTAGCACTATCCCATGAAAGAGATGGATTCATTGTCATGGTTTTTTCTTTAAAGGATGAAACTGGGCTTGGATTTGGTGCGATTTTGAAGCTGAGGATTGTGTTTGTTGTTGCCATTTCTTCTTCCAGCAATAAAGTGAGAGTTCTTTCTTTCAAATCCAATCTTGTTCGATACTTGGATTTTGTTGGATGGCAATTTTCTAACGAGACCTACATTTTGATTTTGCACAGTAAAGTACACAATTTGTTGTTAAATGTTCAATCGAGTCCTTGTATTATATGTTGTTGCAATTAAAAACTTTTATTTTTCAAAAAGTTATTTTTAACATCAATCCAACAAAATAATTTAAAAATTAAATAAAAATAATTAAATTCACAATTAAATCGCGCTCTCTACACCCTTTCAATATATAAAAAGTTTCTCACTGTATTTTGATTCAACTAAATTATCAAAAACTGAAACTAAAATATTAAATTAAATTAAATGCCAAGAAATTTCATCTTTGGAATAAAATAAAGTGCCCATTTTTTAATAATTTGCTTGGAATTAAATATTTATACACATTAATATCAGTTTTGAAGATTTTCAAGAAATTAATTCTTCACTTATTTAAAATTAAAAAATTGTTATTATTATTTTTACTATAATTTATTATTACACAACCAAACACAATTCAATCACTTAATTTTTAGAGTGTTTAATATTGTGGTAGTGATTAATATTGTAAGAGAAAATCTAGACATATTATTCTTGTTTTATTCTTTTTAATGAGAAATGATTATATATTGTCAATGTATGTGTTTATTAGATTATTTTTTAATTTATAAAATAATTAATTATATGTGAGGGTAAGGAATAATCTATATATATATATATATTCATTTTCTTTATAAGTTAACAACTAATTCTTTGTATATTTTCTATCACTAAAAGAATTGAAGAAGAAAAAAGCAACAAAAATGTCGATTAAAAACATTATGTCATGATTTAGCGATGGAAAATATGACATAATTTTTTCATCAGTATTTTTTTATGGAGATATCAATCGAATTAAAAACAATTCCATTGATATTTCCAACGTGTCAAATCACAGGCGTGAGCTGTGATGGAAACTCCTTAATTTATTTGAATAGAAAATTAAACCTGTCAGTGTTTTCAAACGCATCCTCGATAAAATTTCATATCACTTTAATTTTCATTAAAAAACATTCTTCTCTCTTTTTCTCTCTTTAAAACTCCATTCACCTCCACAAATTTCGACCACCATAACTCGTTGATGACAATGCAACATCTTTCTTAGTGGCAGTTTGGTATTGCGATCGAAACGGAGTTTCGAGCAAAAGCAGGTTTTATGGTGTTTGATAATGAAAAAACACATATTAAATTGTTATGGGACCCATCAAAAAATTGATTGAAACCGTGGTTTAGAAGAAGCTCAATTTTGTAGCAAGCCTGTGATCGCGATTCATTTTTTGCCCGTGTTTCATGGATTGCAGGTCCTCGTTAGCATTTTGAAGCAACATCACGGTGGGAAGAACACTAATCACAGGCACACCACCAGCGGTCTCTCTCTCCATATCAGCAGCCTCTCTCTCTTTCTCTCTCCACGACGACAACTCTCTCTCCGCAGTCGGAGGTAGCTCTCGGAGACACTATCATCATCCCCCTCATCACCGGTAGCTTTTCCTCCACTCTAGAAGTTTCCATCGTGACCTCCAGCGAGAGTAGCATACCCCGGTGTAGAAGCGGCGGCGGCGGCAGCAAGCTTCCGACGCTCCTCCAGGCCACCACAGGCTACCATTTCTGATGCCATCACCACAAGAATAACCACCTCGGTCTCCTCTACCCACCGGTATCATCGTTGAGCCTCTCATCACCATTAGTTGGACGCTACTGTTCACGTTTTAAGAAGATATGAACAGTGCAGCACACCGTTTCACTATATATATATATATTCTGCACTTGAGGTGGACCTCCTTTAGGCCCAACCCAAGACCAACAGAGTTGGGCCTTTTGGCCCACCTTGGTTGGCCCAGCCCATTAGGTGGGTCAGACCCGGTTTGATTTTAAAAAAATATATATTTTAAAAAAATAAAAAAAATATGTAGATAGATGTAAGTCCTAATGAAAAGGAAAGACGCGTACTTTGTTTCACTCCATAAGTTTGTTGTTTTTTGATTAATTATAAATCAGAAACTTGCAACTATATTTGACATTGGAATTATACCTCTACAACTAGATCGCAAATATTGTTACTAATGATATTGTTATCATATATTGTTCCTCAAACAAATAGCAACGGATTATAGAGGCATTCATGTATCGATTTATTTTGTGATGAAATTGCAAGTAGTTTGATAGGAGAATAAAAACAAATATATGTTTTTTAATGAATTTTTAATTATATTTTATTGTTATGATTATTAATCTATAAAATTTAAAAAACATTATATGTATGTATGGATGTATGTGTGTGTGTGTGTCCTTTAAAATAATTTTACAAATTGACAGCAATATAAAAAGCATGAAAATCAAACACACGAAACTGTTTTTCATCAACCTCAAACTCAACTATAGTTTTAACCAAACACTTCAATTTCAATTATGAACTGCAACTAAAAGTGTTTTTCATGAAACTGATTTTTTAAAACTTCAACTACAAAAGCAAACGCAATACCAAACACACCCTTAAGGCCTAACCCTCCCTCTCTTGATTTATTTTCGTTGATGACAGTGCAACATTTTTCTTATGTATTTCTTACAATCCCAATAGAATATTCAATCAATATTCCCTAATTTTTTAGTAGTGAGTTTTTTTTAGGATTTTTTTGAAAAACAAAATACAATATCCTAAAATCAATGACATAAAGATCCCTAAAACCATTAACTTATTTATAATCAAGTGAGATTATTTTAATAAAAAAAACCACATAAATTAGAAGTTGGATTATAATGATATGACATTTAATTATTCTTTGACCTGAATTTTTTTTTTTACTTTTCGAGTCAACTCATAAGTTATCAGATGACTCATGATTAATTATTTTTATTAAAAAACATGTTTATTTATTTATTTATTATTTATTAAAAAAATTTCCATTTTACATTTAAACCAATTGAATTTTACTATATCAATATCATTTTTTATTCATTTTTAAAAACTAAATTATATATCACACTTCAATTTCAAGTTAACTTATAAAATCCAGTAGTTTAGTAACCATGCAGCATGAAACGGCATAGCATCCGGGATGTGATTGAATTATACCATGTCCGGCCTCATTGTGAGATCAAATTTGTGTTAATAAAAATACTATTTGGCACCACCAAAGAGTAATTCCCATGTTAGTTAAGAGTTCACATTTCTCCTATCTACAAAAGGGCATATGCCCTCTCCTTTGTAAAACCAAAAAAAAAAGTATATGGTAGTTAAACTTGAATTGGTGAAGAGAAAAAAAAATAATAATCTCTCTTTTTTTTTTTTTACCAATATGCCTCCTCAAAATAAAAATAACAATAATGCCCCTTAATTCAACAAATAAAATGAAGTCATTTGATAAATTGACTCTAGCAAGGGAGGCCACCATCCAAAACCATGCACAACAAAATAATTATCCAACATTTTTGCACTTGATTCCTTATTGTAATTAGAAAAAATATATCCAAGTCTATTCATATTATTCATCACCACCAGCCACTTATAATTATCCAACTCTAAGCTTAGTCAATGAATGTCGCCTGAGAAATCTCTTCACCACCGACCATGGCGGTGCTAGAAGAGCACCATGGGTCGTCGGTGATGAACTGCATCCATGAATCATCTTTGTCTTCCTCTTCAATACAAGATGACGATGCAATCGGGACATCTGGTGACATTGTTTCATAATCATTTATTACACCTTGTGATGAGCTCTCCATTAATGATAGACTTGTTGTACACTGTCCCTGTTCTTCGATTTCAGAACATATTCCATTTTTCTTGAACACACGACACAACGCATACGAATCCTGCAAATGAAACAAAAAAAACTTATTATCAATAGATGGTCTAGTGATAAAGAGTTTGAGACTAATATGGTTTCTTTCTTTACCCTGCGGTCTTAGGTTCGAGGATTGTTATTGCTAATATGATGACTACTAGATACTGACATGGTTATTAATTTCAGGGCTCGTAATAATAATTCAATTGTGTACAAGCTGACCGATACTCAATAAAAAAACAAAAAAAGAAGCCTTGTGTACAAACGGCAAAGGGAAATGATAGGAAATAAATTTTAAAGCTGGGTTAATTATCAAAGGGAAATCTTTTAGTATATGACAAACTCGATCAGCCTCAATTATTGACTGTGGCCACTTAAGGGAGCTCCTACAAAATGATCAGAGAGGAGAGATTTTTTCTCTAGGACTCAAACTTTCATAAGGTGATATGGGAAGAAAAAACATATAGATATAGATATATAATAGCTGAAAATGTTATATATAACCGCATATACAATCGAGTATCCATCGTCTACACACATATAAACTTTCAAGGAGGAGAATGAGAGAGGCCATTGTTGGATCAGAGATCAAGCTACCTTGGGATTGACAAGTGCTTGCCCTAACCTAGTCGCAGGAGATGGAATAAAGTAAAAGGTGACCGACACATTCTTACAGGGTGAAAGTGATGAAGTGGGGCTGCTTTTTGGGTCTTATTTTATCATTTTATTAGTCATGGAATCTAGACTTGTAGATCAGAGATGGAAAAAAGATAAAGAAGTGAAGAACAACAACGTCATGAGGGATGGAGTCATATGGAGGATAGAACTTTTGTCTCATTAGAGAAAAACAAAGTGGGGAACCCTAGCTTTGGCACTTAGGGATCTAACTCCATTGGAAGCAACGAATATGTCAGAGATTGTATGCCATAAAATTAATATTCAGAACACAACAGCAGGTGAGAGATTAGCAATCATAATCAAACCCTAATTACTCCAACTTTTCATGCAAAATCATGCACGTTCTTGTTGTTTCACAGAGAAACTAATTTATTTTGTAATTCAAAGACTAATATTAAGCATAGGAGCATGTAATTATGAATATCAAAGGGGGGGAAAAGAAGTAATTATAATGCTTTTATTTGCTTTCTGTACTTTGGTGTAAAAGAGGTGTGGGTGAGAAAAACCAAACGAAAGCAAAGGAAATGTTGCTTTTCCCGTTAGCCATGACATTGAAATTTAGCAAGCTTTCCGAGTCAACTAGTGAAATAAATAGATAAATAAATAAATATGCAATTAGCATAAGAATTACCCATTAATGCTCCTACATTTTTCTTGAGAAAAGAAAAGGAATATCGAGGACCGGAGAAAAAAACACAGTAGCGTGATTAAAACAAAGTGTGTAGTGTAGCATGCAACAGTCTCTCTTGTGAAAGAGGAAGGTGAAATGATAAGATCAATAATTCTCCTACGTTTTTCTGTCTTTCTTGAAAAAATAAAAGAGAAATCGAAAGTGAGGACCAGAAAGTGATAGTGAGTAAATAGAGAAGCACTGTTTAGTCTCTAGTTGCATGCGTTTCTGCAGTAAAAGAGAAAGGAATTCAATTCTGTTCTAGATTGCAGCTGATAAATTCAGACTCGAGGTATTTCGAGGGAATCATCATCTTGATTAAAATGGAGAGATTACCCGGGCCAGATATATTATATACTATGAAAGACTAGAAACTATATATGAATATATAGATATAGATATAGATACAAATTTACCATTAAAAATGGAAATGTTGCTTGTTTGTTTATCGTCAATATGATCATGAATGACAGAGTTTTGCACAATGCACGAACTACCTGAATTCCAGAGAAATCTTCACACTCCTTGTCGTCGAGCCGATACTCATGCATTATCCAGTCGGTCCGAATCCCATGAGGAGCTCGGCCTCGGTAGTAAACTAACGTCTTCTTCATTCCGATGGCTCTATTCTGGCAGCTAACCCTCCTGTCTTTCCCGGTAGACTTCCAGTATCCAGCTCGAGTCGCTCGGTTAGTCCTGAACCCGTTGGGATATTTCCTGTCCCGGGGCCCGAAGAAGTACCACTCCGGGTCTCTGCTCGGCAAGAAAGATTTCTCTACGAGACAAATTAACAGAAGCTGTGTGATGAAAGTATTATTTTCAGGGCTCTGTATATTCCGGCGATGACATGCTGCCAAAGCTGCTGAAATGTGATCTGAACATGGCAGAAAGTAGATGATGATGATGATGATGATTTGGTAGAGTATTGATTAGATACATACCTGCTAACTCCCAGGGCTCGCATTTGTAGAGATCAATCTCCGGAATGATGTCTAAATCAATTTCTTGGCCACTTATTTTACGCTTCAGATAGTAATTGACAAGCTCTTCGTCGGTCGGATGGAATCGAAAGCCAGGAGGCAATCCGACCGGCGCCATTTCTCCCCCTTCCCGATGACCTGCTACTTTCTCTGCAAACACTTTTGCATTATTATGAAGATCACCACTGCCATACATATATATATATAATTAAAGATGCAAAACTCCTTGTCATTGGTTTATTTTTCACTTTAGCTTTACAGATTCTTACTAGACAAACGTTTCTTGCAAGCCTGGCGTTTCATTTTTGCGCCCAAATATAAGCTGGGATACTTCAACTTGTGTTTCAAGCTCTAGCACACACCGCCAAAAAGAAAGGAGCAGTGCTGTACGTACTTCCTCACTTGTGGATTCTTTTTCAATTATTTAATAAGCAAGCCCCTTTCAAGCGTATGTGGACAAATTAATTTTCAGTTCTGGTAAAGGACTAATATTTAATATTCTGAAACTGGGTTCAGAAATATTTTAATATTTCTTTAAGGATAATGGTACTTGTGTTTTCTATTTTTTTCTATTTAAGTACCTTTGCTCATAGTAGTTACTAAATCGAGTATCTTATTTAATTTTTAGTTACATTTTTTTTTAAAAAAAAATGACTTATTTTTATTTTTATTTTTATGATAGGAATTAAAAATACTGGAAAACATTTATGGTTATTTTTTATATTTGAGCTCACTTGATGCCATTTTAGATGTTTGTTGACTTGATAAATTGGTTCTTAAGGTTTGAAAGTCTTTTATTACCTGTTTTTGGGCTAAAATAGATTTTTCACACCTAAAAATAATATACGACACACACTCACGATTGGCTAGAAAATTATGATAGTTGACCAAGTCATTGTTGATTCCAGATGATGACACGTGTTGATCCGGATAAATTTAAAATAATTAAAAAAATATATCTGAAATTTACTATTTCATATAATAATAATAATAATAATAATAATAATAATAATAATAGATATAAACTATGTATACTGTCAACATTGAAGTTTAGGATATTATTTCTATTTCTCAAAAAAAGTTATGAGCATAGGTGTTTGTAGATATTTTTTTTGGGTGGGGATTAATTTACAAATAGCCAAGAAATCTACTTTGTTTTGGGTTGTTTTAGCCCAAAAAAATTTTTAGTCTAGGTATTTGTAATTTAATTTTTTTGTTTTTTATTTATTTTTATTTTTCTTTTACAATAAGTATATGACCAGTTGTGCCGGGTCGATTTCGGGCCAGCTGCATGATTGGGTTTATTTTTTTTATGATCTAGGTAGAGTTTTAGATCACCGAGTTACGAGTTAACCGGTGAGTTAATGAGTTAGTCTGATCTGATAACTAGTGCTGGATGTACGGGTTGCGGTATAAAGCCATTCTTCAAGGACATAAATGCATCATAAGTTGTTTCTATCTGAAGCTACTAGTCATTTGCCCACTGATATTTGGGCTTTTCTCGCACATCAAACGAGTCTCTTGGGCTTGTTCATAAGAAGTTATGGGCCACCTCTTGGGAGCCCAGTATATGCTCTAATCAATGCAAAGTAGCCCAACATGAAGTTGGATTCGAGAGATGTTGGAGCGGCAGCCCTCTATATTGCTTGTACACCTTCGAGGGAGTGTCTGTGTTTGTTTCTTTTAATTATTTTTTTGTTTATAAAAAATTATTAAATCGATAATTTTATCAGTATTTATTAACTGTACTTTTGATGGGTTTATATTTTTTCTTCCAAAAGCATATTTGGTGGGCAAGTGAGTGAATAAAATCTTGGCTAGATTGCAAGTTCTTTACCATCATGTTGTGCCCTTTAAGGACGATATGTTGATATCACCAATAAATAAAATATAAAAATCATATATTATTTTAATTAAAAAATATTTTTAAAAAACATGTTCTTTAATATACACACTTAATTACGTATTAACAATTTAACATTGTGTTTAAAACATAAAATTCCAAGGTTTTAGTGATTCTTTTTCATTTTCTAATTATAATTTTGAAGGTAGCCATATGATGTCTATGAATTTATTATTATCGTTATTATTATTATTTTATTTTTTTCCCTTTCATGAACATTAGATCTCTATAAAACATGAACATTTCTTAGATATAATTTTTTAGAAAAGGATGAATATGTATGAAAAAAACAGTAAATTATTTATGATTTGCACAAGTAGTATATGGACAACACATCTTGTAAAGGTATCATTATCTACTTATTAACTATTATTTTAGTTGATGAGTTACTTTCTACTTGTATAGGTTTAAAAAAATATATTCTTTTATGTCAAGCTATGTTCAGTATTATGTTTTAAAACATTTTTAAAAAAAAACTTTTCATTTTTTATAGGAAATTATTTATTTTTTAGTGTTTTTAGATTATTTTTATATACTATTGTCAAGAATAATTTTTTTAGAAATAAAAATATTATTTTAAAATATTTATTAATAAAAATTATTTGTGTATTACACGTGTCAGCAACAAAGAAAATTAAACCGGTTTGTCAGTGTGTTATTTTTACAAATACATTTAAAATTGTATTGTTTTTACCGAATAATAGAAGCTCTTAAGATGGTGTGTGGTATGACGAATAACTCTTGTGATTATAGTTTTAAAAAGTATGTTTTAGAAAAACTACAAACTATATATTTTTTTAATTTAATATTTTAAAATATAGTTTACATACAAAAATATGATTCTTACAAAACATTTTAAAAATTGTAATTAAAAACAAAACACCGACAATTCCACACAGCAAGGAGCGTCGAGGGTTCTGTTAACTTTAAAGTTTGGATTAAAATTCAATTTGTTTTAAAAAGAAAAGGACTTCAAAAGTTCAAAATTAAAGAGTGTGCTTTATGCAAGCATCTCACGTGACTCCCATTTGTCAACTTCTGCTATTTTGAGTACTCCTATATTCCTGCAGTTTTCGATTTTTAAATTTTAGTGACGGTTTTTTCATTTTATTACAAAATTATTTTTGAAAAAAATTATTTTATTTTATTCTATTTTCTTTTTAAAATTAAAAAAAATAGTTTTTTTTAATTATTTTTTTATGATGTTGAAAAAAAATTTAAAAAAAATAATAATATTTTTTAAACAAAAAAATATTTTTAAAAATAACTTTAACCAAAATCACTATAATGCATTTTAGTGTTTTTATATTATTTTGACCTGATGTCAAAATATTTTTTTTTAAATAGTATTATTTCAATTTTTATTTTTTAACAAAAAAATATTTTCAAAATTTTAAATACATTCCCAAACAATTATTTAATGGTTATTTACGAGTATGGTTGAGATTGTTTTTGAAAAAAAACTTTATTCAAAAATATATTAAAATAATATATTTTAAAAAAAATATATTTTTTAACATTAACCAATGAAAATAATCTAAAATACTAATTTTTTTAATTTTAAAAAAAAATCTAAAATACCATGCAAATTGGAGTCCCATCAGCATCATCACTGTCACGCTCCCAATCCAATGCCTTGGTGCAGTGTCCATTTGATTCATGTAACAGAGACCTCTCATGGTACCACAGACACACAAGCTCTTATCGCCACAAAAACAAACAAAAAATATTATTTATTTATTTATTTATGATGCGTGTTTTGAATTAACGTGACTGCCTGTGAATTGGGAACCTGCATTAAATTCCCCAATTGATTTTCAATTATTAATTTATTACAGAACAGCAAAATCTAATCATCCTAATAGAAGGAGATCCAATGAATTTACTGATGGGGCCATTGGAGCTCCACCCTTGATGTGACCGCTGCATCTTAACGTTACACGGTGGCTCAAACGGTGGGGGCGGGGGTAGCAATTTAAACATTCAAACAGGTCTGTGCAGTTGCATCTTCACCGCAGTTTTGAAAATTCAAACAACATATACGTTCTTTTCTGACTTTTGTCAGTTTCCTTATCTTAAAGCTCCAATCTTTTTGACAGTCTTTCCGTCTGTAGCAGTGTAGCCTGCTAGCTAGGTAGATCATGACCGTACAATTTCCTTGCCGGGGTCCATTGCCTGCTGATATGAATGTTGCTTGTATAAAGATCCATATCTGGCCACCAAACGACTTTCAACCTGCAATTTTACAGGCCTGGCTAGCCATCGATCTGAACTAAAATGGGGGACATCTCTTCCCTTCAAAACACCCCGGTTGGGTTCCCCACCGAGGGAGCTGATGAGAGAGTGAAAATGGTGCTCGAGTTTATCAAATCAGAAGAAGAAATTGGATGTGGCGATAGCTTTGCCGAGAGAGCTGAATGGTATTATCAGAAACGTCCTCAACTTCTGGCTCTACTTCGAGACTTGTACAGTGGGTACACCGCCTTGTTGGACAGGTGCAGCAGGATGGAAAGGGGCAAGAAACTCAGCAATCATTTCTCATCTCCCATGTTAATGGCTCTTGACGACGACCAAGATCAAGAAGGTAGCGGTGGATCTAGCAGCAGCCAGTTTCTTGATTGGGATGTCGAGAGTTCCCTGTCTTACCAGCATGCAGCAACCCCCATTCAAGATGGCAGCGACGCCATTCTTGGCGTCGACGAGGTTGTAGCTGATCTTGTAATGAAGAATGTAGAGAATGATATATTGGCAGACCAGCTTGGCGAAATGGAGAAGAATCAGCAGGGCCAGGAATCGATATGGAGAAAAGTAGAGTTACTAAAGAAACTTCTCGAGGTGCTAGAGTCGGAGAGGATAGTGTTGCTGAATGAGAATGTGAGATTGGGGTACAAAATGCAAACTTTACTGGAAGAAAACAAAGGGTCTGTCATCTGAATCTATGTTCTTGAAGAGGAAAGCTGGTGAGCTTGCTAGGTGTGTGCTGAAGATGAGGGAGGATCATAGAGTTTCTATGCTTACTAGAAAAATTGAGGATCTTCAGGGACAGATTTATGGGCTGGAGATGAGAAACAAAGAGTATTATCAGCAGTTGTTGAAGAAAGAGCTGCAGGTACAAGAAAACCATTAGCTGCACCAGCAGCAGCAGCAGAAAAGATGGCGGTGTGGCTTTTGTGGGCTGCTGCTTTCAAATCGAGAAGCTGAAGTTGAAGAAAAAGGATGGAGCTTCTGTTGGTAAAAAATGGTGGAGAAATGTCAAGAACATGAACTTGTTCATGTGTGGATTCCAGTGATACCTTCCCAGACTGCTACCACTGCTGCATTTGATGGGAGTTCCAGGCAGATATTACTAGTTTTTTTTACTTCCTCTTCTGGCTCGTATAAATTAATTAAACATCCATTTATGTTCTAGCTGATGCACAGAAGTTGGATGGGTTAAAAACTCTGTGGATTGTGTGAATTTGGCAAATTTGAGAATCAGAGCCTAAATTGCTTTTGGGATACTGAAGTTGTACATTTTGATCATGCTTGTCCATTAAACAATTAGAATTACTACGTTATTTTCATTTTGATTTTAAGAAGATTTTTGTCTTGTTTTTTGTATGCAAGGAGATAGCATGACGAAGCAGGAGCCATCAACAGAGTTGCGCTTGTTTGTGATTTTAAATATGCTTATATTAAAAATAATTTTTAAAAAATAAAAAAATATTATTTTAATATATTTTTAAATAAAAATTATTTTAAAAAACAACGTACACTTTCTTCTTTTTTTTTTTTTTGGTGACCGGGGTGTCCGGGCCAGCTTACGTGTACCTTGACTATTTCTCGGATCCACTGAGCATCCTGCAAGCTTCAGTGAGCATGTAAGGCACCGCGGGGGTGACAAGCATACCGCGCAAGGATGGATCCAGAGACAAGAGAGGAGGACCCCTCCAACTCCCACTCACACTGGGAACTCGAACCTGGAATTTGAAGGAGGGAGCGTGTACATTTTCTTATACAATAGGAAGGCGATATTCAATCATAGTCATTTTATATTATAGATCAAATACAAGTGCAACTCTTATTAGAGCATAAAGCAAACATCATCATACTTGTCAATTTTTTTCAACATTTTGATCTCATGTCGAATATTTTTTTTAATATGACAATAAGCCTAGTTTTACAGTGCTAATTTAATCAAATAAATTTTGAGAAAGCATATATTAGTTGTGTGAAACTTTATTCTTAGAAAAAACTTTGTGACCTCGGAAAATGTATTGAACCAATTATAAATTAAAGGGGTAAACACTTAATTATCTTCTTGGATTTGTCTCGTAACCTGGAAGTGGTAGAAGTTTATGACTGTTCAAAAATGGAGGAGATAACAAGAGGAACAAGATTAGATGAAGAAGAGGTTATGAGTGAAAAAAACAGCTCTGAATTCAAACTCCCGAAATTAAAATATAGGAATTGTGGGGATTACCAGAGCTAAAAAGCATTTACAATGCAAAACTTATTCGTGATTCTTTGAAAAGTATGAGTATAGTGTATGGTGAGAAGCTGAAAGGAATGATAATTTATCTTTTGTTGCTTGAAAATGAGCAACCATGTCTTCACAAATCATCGATGAATGACACATTTTTTTGTCTATTTTAATAAAATAAATAGCTAAACAAGGTCAACCACATGGACCTAGTCTTCTACACTCATGCATCTCTAGCCTTTTTTATGTGTTACTCTAACTAGCTTAACAAAGCCCACAATCTTGGGCTTTGTTTTTTAAGATCTTTATTTTTTTCACATCATTTTTAATTTGAATCCATTGAATATATATATATATATAATCTAAAATATAAAACACGTCCTGGTTTTACTATGCGAATCCACGATAACTTTTTTATTAATATATATTATTGTGAACAATGAATAAAATGTTGAAATGGCTGAGTTGGTCCAAGGCGCGAGATTAAGGTTGTGGTATGAAAGAGCGTGGGTTCAAATCCCACTCTCAACCAATTTTTATTTTGTTTGGAAAATGTGATTTTTTTTTAAAAAAATATTTTTTATTTAGAAATATATCAAAATGATATTTTTTTAAAATTATTTTTAACATCAGCACATGAAAATGATCTAAAAACATTAAAAAATACAATGTTGGAACAATGTTTGTTTTCTGTCCGTATTTAATCAGTTATGCTTTTAGATTTATTTTTTTCGGTTCATTTTTTTCAAGGTTTTATTTTTATGAGGTTCCGTTATGAAATTTTAATTTATGTTGGTAATAGTTTTAAAATTAATATTGCTTATTTTTTCCTTTTCTTTTTTTGGTGTTTTCTGTTATTTTATGTGATTTTCAGATCATATAATTTTATGATTTTATTGTTTGCGCAATAATAATGATAATTTTAGTGATTATTTTTTTTATTGTTTTTTTTGTTAAAATGTTTTGATTTTTTAATTTTTCGGGTTAGTTTAATGATTTTAATAATAATTTTAACTGTTATAGTAATAAAAATGACGGCATACGTAGGGATGAATTTTCAATTTATGTTTTTGTCTTTTTGTGAATTGAAAATTAACTATTTATTTATTTTTATTTGATTATTGCAAGTGTTTTCACAAGTTCTTTATTTTCTTGAAATATTCTCCTTTGATTTTATTCCTTGCCTTTCTTATAAATGTTTACTTTTATTATTATATAGTTATATAAAAAATTAAATTTTTAAAAGTTCTCATTTCCAAACACATGCAAAATATATTATATTTATATTTTTTTTAATGCTGTTATATTGTTTTTAATACTTTCAAGTCAAATTTTCAATAAATGTTTTTTATTTTGTTAAATTGCTTTTATTATTTTAAAAGGTGTGCTCCAGCCAACAAGGAAGGCAACAATAGATTTCAGGGTATAGAGGCCAATAGAAAGTCCATCTATAACTCGGGCCCTGTAAATTTTGACCCAAAACAAACGTAGTGGACGCTGCGAAACTGAGTATGCTTGCAGATTGTTTATGAAAGTATTTTTTATTTAAAAATATAATAAAAATATATTTTTTTATTTTTTTAAAAATTATTTTTGATAACAATACATCAAAATAATCTAAAAAATAAAATGTTATTAATTTAAATTTAAAAATAAAAATAAAAATTAATTTTTTTTAAAAAGACTTTTTGAAATGCACCTAAACACCCCTTAACAGTTAACACAAAGGCATTGAGGGGAGAGATGCTAAAGTGCACCGCAAAAAAAATAGTTTTACGGAAAATATTCTCATGATGCTGACACGTGCAAATTTATTGCATAAGAACCGTCGGATCTACTGAAATGATTCTCTTTAAGAACCTCATTTAAACAGCGAATAAAAAGGTATGTCCCTTATCGCCGCCTGATATTGAGAGCTGAAAAAACACTCTCCCTCCTATCTCCCAAAACCCGATAAACAAAGCAAGGTGACAAAACCCTAAAAACCCTAGATTCGTCATTCATTTATATTGGCTTTTAATTCCATGGCTGTTAATTTTTAATGGGATTTTATTCAAGTCTTTATATGATAAAGTTTGCATCTTTTTATTAATTTCTAGTTAATGCCAGTGTATTTTTGTTTTAGTGGTTTATGGTGATATGGATTTTGTTTGCCGAGGCCTGTAGAGCTTGATTTCATGTTTTTGTGGTTTGAAGTGGAAAGAAACCGTCAATCTCTGTCTAGGGCTTTTGACTATGATGTTTAATTAAGAAGTTGTTTTGTCACCCGTAATGTGATTAATTTGATTTGGTTTGAAAATGGTTTTATCTGGTAAGTAAATCGATTAGCTAGTTATAACTGGTTTGCTATTTTGTTTACTTGTTTTGGTGGACTGTGTTGCTTGAGTTCGTGGAGCTTGCTTTAGAATCTCTAGTTTGAGAAGAACTTGTTGGTTATAATTATTATAAAACCTACTGATTATACCAAAGCATAAAATAAAAAATGTTTTAAATAACAATCAAAACCAAAATCTTAAAGGCTTAAGCTTAATCATGTCGAGAGGCTGTTATGGGAGGCTTCTATGAGATAAACATGAGCTTATTTTTTGTGGCCTTTAGGTCACTCGTTTGTTGTTCCTTTAAACTATCACCTTTACATTATACTCTGTTATCATGAATGCGTAATGGAACCTGCTGGATTAATAATATTGTTGTGGTTTGGCTCTTGTTGAATCCATTGTGCTTTTTTTTTCCGAATTCCTTGTAAACATTTCCATGTTCATGTTCATGTTTTAATTGGTCAATGCATTGTACAGTTCTTTTCTTTGTAATCCTTTATCTCGTTTATACAGATGGATCGAGAGAAGCTTCAGAAGATGGCCAGTGCAGTTCGCACTGGTGGAAAGGGTAGCGTGAGAAGGTGGGAAGACTATTCCATTGCAATTCATCTAGCTCCCACTGGAATTTATCAATTAGCTAAACTATATTGTGTTTGCATCAAGTAGCTGAGGAATGAAAGAAGTGTAAATTAATGGAAGGAATTGTCTTAAGTGAAAGTGTCATATCAGACATTCAGTTGAGCAGTTTACTGAATGAGATTTGTGCGGGTCTGCCTGTGAGCATGTTTTATCTGTGTTCTTATGCTGATTACGACTTGAATGGTTTCCTAGCTTTTGTGAGAAATTCTGTTGCCTGGTTCTATAGAGTATTGCTTGCAGTTGGGTATTCTGCATTGAAAATCTTAACGCATTTTTCTATGAAGCAATTGAAGTTACCGAAGAAGGAAAAGATTACATGGTTGTTGTGTTTTATGCTTCTGTTGTGTTCTGCTGATGAGTTTCTTTCTGAATTTGTGCCTTTAAATGCAGGAAGAAGAAAGCTATCCACAAGACTACTACTACAGATGATAAAAGGCTTCAGAGCACCTTGAAGAGAATTGGAGTGAACGCAATACCTGCAATCGAGGAAGTCAACATATTCAAGGATGACATAGTCATCCAGTTTCTAAATCCCAAAGGTAAAGCTGGCTACCATATATGGACATGATACGCTCACATTGTTCAAATCCTTCTGGTTAATTAGTGGCTAATTATTATTTTTGTTTTAATTTTGCAGTGCAAGCTTCCGTTGCTGCCAACACATGGGTTGTCAGTGGTTCTCCACAAACTAAGAGTAAGGCTCTAAGACTTTCCATGTACACCCAGAAATGAAACGTAAATCGATTCTGTTAATTAGTTGAACACAAGAAGCGATCTACTTACCTAGTGGCCAGTGGTTAATCTTTCCTGGTCTTGAAATGTTGAGTTTGGTTTTCTAAAAGGAAATTTACAGCTAATTGTTAGTTTACTTATTTAGTTTGCATGATATTTGACACACAAATTTGTTGTGATTTTTACCTTTTCAGAATTGCAAGATATTCTTCCTCAAGTTCTCGGGCATTTAGGTATGCCTAGTTTATTCTCTGTAATCATCTGTGAATTGTAACTGATACTTGGTAATAACTTCTACTTATGTTTCTCTGATCTATAGGTCCTGATAACTTGGAGAACTTGAAGAAATTAGCGGAGCAGATCCAGAAGCAAGTGCCTGGTGCAGGTTCTGCCGCCGCAGCTGCAGCACAGGATGACGATGACGACGTCCCAGATCTTGTGCCTGGAGAGACCTTTGAAGCTGCAGCAGAGGAGGGTAAAGCTGCTGCTTAGAGATATTTAAAAGGATTTTGTGCTGTTTTACAAACTTCCTCTGATTTTGAAGTGCTATCCATTTTTTTAATCACATCGTTCTTAATCTTATGTTCTCCGTGACTCTTAATGGTTGTTATGTTGAGTTTTCGATCCAATATACTTATGCGGAAATTCACCACGCCGGTGCTTCCTGGTTGAATGCCAGCACTCTTCACCACCACGGCAATGCGTGAACCATTATATTATAAAAAATTATAATCTCTGAAGAGTTTTTAACCCATGAATTTGGAGCGCTGGTGAGAGCGTTATCACGGTGGTGGTTATTTTTTAAAAAATGATTTCTTTGCTTGAAAATATATAAATAACATGAAAACATAAAAAATATTTTAATGTGTTTTTAAATAAGAAAAATATTTGGGCGTCAAAGGTTTTAAAAATATATGGGCCACGACTTCTTCGGTTGCAAATTGTTGGCCTTGAGTTTTGCTATGCACAAAGTGATTACTTGAAGATCGAGATTGTTTACTTTAGCTTGAATATTTGGGCTATATAAACATTAATTTTTTTTTAAAAAAATAATATTTTTAATCTCAATAAATCAATACATTCTAAAGTATTGAAAATATTTTAATTAAAAAAAAAAATTGTTATAAGGGCGAACATGCATGTTTATCTACCTCATGGTATCCGGCAATATATGGTACGAGAAGGAAAAGGTTGCTTTAGACTTGATCAAAATGTTTAGCGGGCTATATAAACGCAGAATTTAAGCTGTGAAACTAAGAATTTACTCTGGTAGCCCAGTTTTAATACCACAATAGGTAGGCTTTTCGTTTACTCTGGTAGCTGTGAAGCTAGGAATTTAAGCTGCAGCGACCCTGCAGAGGAGTAATGGGCCTGAAAACGTTGGATTGACTACAACAGTCCCAGCAGAAGGAAACTGCATAAGAGGAGCATTACTGACACTCAATGGCAATGCTGTTGAGCATGGAAAGCTCAAGAGCGGGTGAGTTAGACTCAGAAGAATGCAGCAATTCCATCAAGGCAAAGAGAAGAAAGAAGAAACCAAGTCCGAATCAGGAAGAAGATGGACAGAAGGATGCCAATGTCATTGGCAGGTCTAAGAAGAAGAAGAGAGAAGGGACAGAAACATCACTTCTTTCTGGTACTACTAGTCCTTATTTCAGTAAGTTTGATGAGGCTTACGAAAGGAAAACAGCAGACAACACATGGAAGCCACCACAATCTGAATTTGGGTTCTTGCATAATCATGCACATGACCCTTGGAGAGTTTTGGTCATTTGTATGCTCCTTAATCGTACTGCGGGTACTCGGGTATTCTATATGCTCTCAAAGTCTCAGTCTTTTCCTTTTCCCTTGGTTGTTCTACTTTCTTCTTGAAATTTATATTTGTGGGTATGTGTGAATGTTTAACCTTTTAGCTGATTACTCTGTGAATTTTAGTTGTTAATGTACTGTTGATAACTGGGTGTGGTTTAGAAGACTGGTTTGGATATGGTAAATTAAAAAGTACTGAACTTCAAATAAAAAACAATTTGAAACTTCATGGTGCTTTTTATCTGTAAGAGATCTTGTAGATTTATTTCCCTATATAAATAGGTATGAGGATGGATGATTCATGTAGCTAGTGCAGCCAATTTGGAATTTACACTTTTTAAAACTTTTAACAGCTTCTGTATAAATTGGAAGGTTTTCTTTCGTGTGTGTATCACCAGGTTGTGCACTTTCCCATAGTGTTTTTGAACAAAACTTCAAGTAAGTGTAAGAAAACTTTAAACTTTGAACACTTTCCCAACTCCTGCTCTGGACTATTTCCCAAGGCATTTGAAGTTGGTCGTGCCCTCTTAACTATTGTGCTCATTTGAATGATTATTATGTTCTTTTTGCCTGACGAGGATCTACAAGGCGTTATGTAGAGCATATACAAACTTCTTTTAGTTAAGACTCTCTAAAGAGCCAGGTCCTCTCTGTTACCAGCCAACTTTTTAGTGCTCATTGTTATTTTTCTTTGGCTGGATGTTTTTTTTTAAAAAAAAATTGCATGGTTTCATTTCTTTTGTTAAAAACACCAACCTTTAGTTTTTTTACCTATCTAGTGTCTGGTGACTGGTGCAATCCATTTCTCTACCAAGTTCTATGTAATTACAAACCAAGAGCAATAAAGCTCATGGCTTGCAAATTTACATTGAACTGGCAGGAGACCATATAGGTCTAGATGTAGTCTTTAAGGCAAGAAAAATGTCTGCCTTTGTTCCTTGCAAATTTATTTGCTATCATTCTTGTTCCTCTAAGACTATGGTGACGGCTCTCAACAATGACAACTTCAAATGTTATTCAAAGATTTTATTTTTACTGCCATCCGTGTCAACTTTCTGAGTGCCTAAACAAGTAGCTCACCACACAGGCACACAAGCAGATGTATGGCTTTTAGATTCTGGGCATCATAGCTCATTGGATTCGATTGCTAAATGTTGAATAAATTGGAAGGAGAGATCTTGTACTGGTTATTGTGACTTGGCATTAAACATTAAATTTCCATCTTGGAATTGTTTATTTCTTTCTTCTTTGAATAGAGGCGTTAAGCTGCAAGTATAAGAAGATTATGATACGAGTGCATAAATTTGATTGAGCACCATGAATCACAAGCCTTGATTCCTCACACAATAGAGACCTGGTTGGATTTCTTCCCTTTTGGAACCCCACCCACCCTCTCAGTCCCTCAACTGCCCTTTGGTTAAGGATTAGTTTGGCTGTGGTATTACTTGATCTGAGTCTTGATGTGTTTTCTGAGAAGCGATCCTAATCTGTATCTCAAATTACCCTCTTCTCCTGTCATTATTTGGCAGATAATTGGGCTGAATGCATCTAACAAAACCCTTTTTTTCCAGTATTCTTCATCCGCTTAATTTGGACATGATTTCAAGTCTCTTGTCAAACATGAAGGGACCACTGCATAAGCATTGATGCAGTCAGTTTACTTAAATAGAACATAACTAAATGCAGGCAGAAAGAGTTATAACAGACCTATTCACTTTGTGTCCTGATGCAAAGGCTGCCACTGGGGTTGCCACAGAGGAGATTGAAAGAGCAATTAAAAGTCTAGGATTACAAAAGAGGAGAGCGAAGATGGTACGGAGATTGTCCGAAGACTATTTAGAGGAGGGCTGGACCCATGTCACTCAGTTGCCTGGTGTTGGAAAGTAAGTGTAATTATTATATTTTTCATCAAGATAGATACTTTCTTCCTTTAAAACTGTATTAACTTCATCATGGAAAACTCTGATAAACTTTTCTCTGATTTCCTGTAGGTATGCTGCTGATGCATATGCAATATTCTGCACAGGAAAGTGGGAGCAGGTAAGACCAAATGATCACATGCTAAATCGTTACTGGGAATACCTTTGCAGCACAAAGAATGCTTTGCCATAAGCATCAATCTTTTGGAGTTGCTGGTTGTTTAGGGTTTAGGGTGAGCTGTGCCCTTGTTAGTTTCCTACGAGTCCACATTTTGACGTCGCATGAACTCAGGTTGAAAACCCCCACTCAGATAATTGGATTTTTGAATGTCTTTTCTTGAAACTCGATTTCTATTTTCTGGTAAGTAAACGAGGAAGGTTTTTGTGCAGATTTGTTTTCCAGTTAGTGGCACATTGGCCAGATTTTACAAAAAAAAAAAAACGCAGCATATAACACAGCACTACGCTGTCATAATATTTCTCTTCTGATTTTTTTTTTGAAAATAATTTTTTGTTTATAAATATATCAAAATAATATTTTTTATTTTAAAAAAATAATTTTTAAAATCAACACATCCAAAAACCAATCTAAAATCTCTTCGAAACAACTCTATGCCACTTGCCCCTTGAGAAAGGAAGCCGCAATGGCCTGGTATCGTGTCATATAAAGACTGGTATCGTCATATAAGGAAATACAACGAAAAGAAATCCAGAAACACTCCAAGAAATCAGGGAACAATAATTAAAAACAGATTGCTAAGTGCAAAAATATGTTCATCATCCATCTAAGATGTGAAGTAAAGAGGTCCCAACAACAAAAAAAACACATGAACAAAACTAACACCAAGGACACATTGATGATCTAAAGTCATGAATCCTTGGAGCTCTTAATTAGGTTCTCACTTCTTGGATTTCTTAGATACCCTGCAAGCAAAAAACAAAATAATAATAAGATGTTGAACCACTAATAGTGGGTTTTATTGCATGTAAAATCCTGTCAGAAAGATGCTTACTGGGCTGGTTGAGGTGCAGCAGCAGGAGGTGGTGCAACCACTGGTTTCTCTGCGCCAGGTCCCTGCGTAGAATCAAAACATAAATATTTCAACATCCCATGCAATAGTGGGAATCCAATTGGGATCTACATCGAACTTCTGATTTTGATTCTTTTAAAAGATTCAATTGAGAATAACATAATCAAGATTTAAGCAGATTGAAATTCACCCATAACCATTGCAGTTACCACATAATATGAAGTGAAAACTCACAAAATGATCCACCAAACACTTCAAAGATTATGTGACTAAAAGGACCACACTTCACTTATTAAGTTGACTAAACAAAAGGAAGCATATCTTTGATGTTCCCATGTTCCTAACATGGTTATAGCAGGGTAATAAAACTAAGGTTCAACTATCTCACCAAAGTAACAATTAAAGAGCAATAAAATTTCAAGCAACGTGTAACTATATCAATGCTGCTATACATCTTACCTGGGCCAAACGTTCCTCCCTCCTAGCAAATTTCCTTTCTCTGCTTGCCTTGTTCTTTGCCCTCTTAGCCTCAAACTGGTCAGACAAGGTCTTCTCTCTGGCTTTTTCAGCCTTTGACTTATGAATGCTCTCCATAAGAACTCTTTTGTTCTTGAAGACATTACCCTTCACCTTCATGTACATGTCATGGTACATGTGCTTGTCAATCTTCTTCGACTCCCTGTACTTACGAAGCAGACGCCTGAGGACACGCATTCTCCTCATCCAGAGAACTTTAGTTGGCAACCTAGCCTCCCTTGTACCCTTGCGCTTACCTAGAGTAGTTTCAAATAGCTTTTTAGTTAGCAAACTTCCACAAAACATATAGGAAATGAAACAGCCAAAGACAAATGACATGAATAAACAAAATCAGAGCACCATTCCCAATATATTTACTAGGCATGTCTTCTAAAACTTCCAGTTTCTCTCTTAAATTTTTTTTTTAAAGTATTTAAGTAATCAAATTCAAAACAAATATTACTGAAAGTTCGAGATAGAGAAATGCAAACAGGAGAAAATAAAACAAGAATCGTGGCCTACTAAAAAAACAATTGGGTTTTTTCCATACATTATTTCATGACTCCATTCTTCAACAAGTCCCAAGCTCAAGCATACAATTAATATTGCAATATACTCTAAAAAGTCAATTGGTTCAAACTAAACATACCATATCCTGAGTGCCTTCCCTTTCTCTTGGCCTCCTTCATGCGACGGGCACGAGATCGAGAGTGAATCTTTGTTGGCTTCCTGATGATGAAACCATCCTTTACCAACTTCCGAATGTTTTGGCCTGCATCGTACAAAGTGAAAGCATAAATCAAAGAATACCCAAACAACTACTGTTCCGCACCATTCCGCACCCACAACTGATAAGCATCAATGATGGTGCATGGCAGTTTCAACAAAGAAGCTAAATGAAGTAGAAATGAAGATGAATTTGGTTATTTTAATCATTTCCAATAAAGAGAAGCAATGATAAGTTTTTTACCAACCCTTCAACCCTATTGACAAAATAATAATTCCTTTATTAATTTTGGAAAACAAACAATAATGCATAATATATTTTTTCTATTTTCCACGGATTGATAATAAAATCTTATTTTTCAGATGTTTCTCAAAAAATAATTAAAACATTTATCATTACAAAATCAGAGTAAGGGAGTGCTCATATTCAGTTTTAAGTCAAAATTCTTAATTCAAATCCGCTATCTATTGATAATCATAGATAGATAAAGTGGAAAAAAAAAGACCTTTACATCAGAAAAAAGAAGCTTAAATCCATAATTTTTCCAATGAGGTCCAGAATCTAAAAAAGACGATTAGCAGGTTGTTATATCTTACATTAATACAGAGTTCCGGCATCACCATTCCAAAAAATTGATAATATGTTCTTACGAGTTACAGTAAGTACTTACAGAAACAGTCAATTATTAAATATCACAAAAAAAGGATGATAATACGAGAGAAAGAGAGGGGGGAAGGCATTTACGAGAGTTAGCCATGGAGATTTCGTTGACTTCATTTGGATCAAGCCAAACCTTGCCTTTCCCACACTTTAGAACGCTAGCGGAAAGCCGCTTTTGGAGCTTCAGCGACACCATCTCCCCGTTTCTTGATCGCTCTCCCTCACACTTGGCAGCTGAGAGGACAGCAGAAGCGTAATATGTGAAGCGGAAGCGGTTGTTTATAGCAACAACTCCCCTCGCTAGGGTTTTTCACTCTTAAGGCTTCTTTGGGTTTTAAGATAATGGGCCTACATTTATTCAATAGAATTTCATGTTTCAAATTGGAGGCCCATTATTGGGCTAGGCATTTATACGATATGCTTGAAGCCCAATGGTCTTACACACACATATATAATTTTTCTCTACTGACAAAATAACTAATTACAGCATGTAAAAAATCAATTAGTTTTTTACATTGAAAAAAATCTAGTGCAACGCGCAAACAAATATACTAATTATAGCACGTAAAAAATTCATTTTTAATATATTTTATCTATTACAATTTTACTAATTAAATATTAAAATAACTAATTATAGCACTCAAAAAAATTAAGTTTATTTCTTAAGAAAATTACAAGAGGAAGGTGAGATTACAATGGCCATAACGCGACGTAGTTTTGTTTCTTTATGATTATAGACTAGAAAGCTAGTCCCACGTTGAGATTATAGACTAGAATCTATTTGGGAGTTTAGTTAATGTTGTTTTAAAAAGTGTTTTTTATTTATAAATATATAATTTTTGATATAATACGTGAAAATAATCTAAAAAAAACATTTAATTTTAAAATAAAATGTTTTTAAAAAAAAGTGATGGTCCAATTAGGACCAGCCCATCGGGCCATATGGTTCCAGATGACACCGGCCTATTATCCTTCCACTGCCAAGAGAGGAAGGTGATCGCTGCTCTGTGACCAGCCTCACGCTTTACCCTCCACTCTAGGAGCCAAGCCACACAGGTCTTCACCCGAAAGGCTTGGCTCAACTCCTGGCTTGGAACGGGCAGGCCAGATAGTAGCCATACTAGAGCCGACCTTCTAGACTGAGTCAACATCCCATCACCTCAAAGCCCCCACTTGGGTTACAAGCCCGAGTTACCGAGCCCAGCTGGTTAGAATTGGTTAGGGTTTGGTATATACCCAACAAAAGCTAGTCCTTTCTTTCCGATGTGGGATATATTCAATATCGGGGTGGCGAGTTTTGCACAGCAAGTACAAGATGAGAAAGTACATCCTGAAATCACTGCCTCCTGCTGGTTTGTCTCTCCATCAAGGCATAGTGTTTTTTTTTCATCTTCTTTTCAACGTTGGACGAACAGAAGGGGTGAAAGGGGCTGTGCCTAAGATTGAAACCTGCATGATTAGTGAATCAATGGGTGCAAACTCAAATCATGAATTTCCAATTCTGGGATGAACCTTCATGGCTGTAGAGCCAGAGCTTTAAAAAAAAAACCTCAAAAATAGCTGTTTTTTTTATGAAATTGTACGAGGTATTTGTCTGTTCTATGATTTGATGTAAGAACAAAAAACTACATTGATTTTGGGAGAATTATTAGGCTAGAATGATTCGAGGAGGAGCTCATTCCAATTTCATGAACCCTACTCCACATCCTAATATATAGAGGTAGAATTGAGGATCTTCAAGTTGGAATTCAAAACACAAGCAAGCAAGTCAAAATTAACTCTTGGAAACATCCATGTTGGTGGGTTTTAAAAGCTATTTGCAATTTCTGGATTTCCACTTTAACCAAGTCTTTGGTTTTACAACCAGTGAACAACACTACTTTTTTAGAGGGACTTCAAAAATCAATCTTCGAACAAGAACAGTTTCACCAATTCATTGATTCCACACAGTTGCTATACAAATGTGCAGAAATGTTAACCAAACAGTTTTCAAGAATGTATAAGGAACGTCAAAGGATGCTTGCAGGATGAATGTGGAAGCCTGATGACTCTGGAATTATGTGCTGCAAATGGTAAAAAAAAACGACTTCAGATATCAAACATATGAAAACCAGAGATAGCACAGCTTGCCCACCATATTATATTGAATTTTTATGTGATCCTCTTTTATTCTGGAAGTGATCAATCATAGCAGAGCTCTAAAATATAATTTATATTATTCTCTATCGTAAAATACCAAAACCATACCTGCAATTTTGAGGAGCTCTCCAAGAGGGTGAGGCCAATGCTTTTTCCTCGCGTGGCAATGACATGAACAATTTCCAGTCTTCAAGCACAATTTTAAGATCATGAACTTTAGTCCCCAAACCATAGCAGCAATTTGCATGCATGGTACAAACTTTGTGAAAATCCTCGCTACGTTCACAGAAACCACCAAAGTAAGCTGTGTCTAGAAACCTCATTTTTAGTCTAATCTTCTCGAGGAAAGGATCGTTTTTTATCATATTCAATACATCCTGATCATGATTCCCAGGATAGGTTTCTCTAGACTGGAACCAAAACTTGTAGAACTGAATCGTCCGACGATTCGATCTAACATACGTAAACCCTCCATTTGGCCGGTTGTTTTTGTCTGCAGGATCGCCGTAGTAGTTATCACAGGCTATCTGGAAATCTACTTTCCGGTAGAACCGTGGAAATGGGTTTCGAAGCCACACGATATCTGCATCCTGGAAAAGGGAATAAAAAAGTTGGATTGATTGCAGGAAAATGGAGGTGATCTGATCAAGAACACAGGTCTGGCGGCTAGCTATACCGTGAAAACGAAGCTGTAGCCCATCTGAAGAACAGTGCCCAGAAACTCGATTCTTCTCCACATCATCTTCAGGTATTCTTCAGACATGAAGTAGGCTTCACTTGTGAAATTAAGCCCTTCGGTCCTGAGAGCATAGCAATGTGGATGTATAGCTAAGCAACGAGCATGGGCCTTTTCGTCCATGGATATTATGATCAAATTATTTACAAGGTTCTGCGTTTTGTCTCCCACTTGAAAACTCTCCAGGAAGAGATCGAATATAGATCCAGGCTCTGCCCATGCTTGATTCAGTGTTGTTAAGATCACAGTTTTATGCTCGGCGGATGCGTTCTTCAGAATTCTCTCCAATTCCAAATCAGTTTTTCCCTGGAAATCATTAAATGTAGTCCCAATCATTACAAAATACAATAAGAAATCACTAATTGATCATCGGCCCTCGTAAAAAAAAATTTGAGTAGTGGAGGTGAGTTGAGTTCTCAAATCATTGTAACGAATAGAGTAATGGAGGAAGAGTTGACCCAAGATTTATTAATTACCCCGTACATATTTTGATTATATATATATAAAAAAAAACTTAATTATCTAAGATCAATCCATAATTTATATATGATATCAAAATTGATAATCTCGGATAAAGTGTCTGTTTAGAAGTGTGGTTGCAGTTGTTTTTTAAAGTATTTTCTGTTCAGAATTATATCAAAATGATATTTTTTTATTTTGTTAAAAAAATGTTTTCTTAAAAAAAATAATTACTATATTCATAATTAAGATGTAAAACCTGACATGTTTACTCAGGTGATGGTTAGCAAGTCAAGATTTGAACTCTCAAATCAATAAATATATAAATATGCTCTGAAAAAAAAAGGATTTCAATATTTCATAGATAATGAGGCAATTATAATAATAATAATAACAATAATAATAATAAAAAAAAAGCCGCCTCTGCTTTGAAAAAATAGTCACCAAGTTGCTTCACTGTTTTAACTTTTTTTGGTTGATTTAATTTATGATGTCGATAAAAAAATTTCCTTGTATTTTTTATTGGATGTTAGAGAAGTTCTTCCATTGAGTGCTTGATAACATCACTCAGCACACCAAGTCTCCTCTTAACTCATTCGTCAGATAATAATAATAATAATAATAATAATAATAATTAATAATAACTACACTGTCAGCACAAATGCAACCTAGATCTAGGCATAGTAAGCTGTCCCAGTTGTCTCCCCCCATTTCATTTATCTTTTATATGTTTACTTTCATTAAAAAAGTTTAATAAATTTATTTTTCTGAAATAAAAATATCTCTCATTTTTTTTTATTAATATAGATGTCTGGGTCAGTTTACGGGACATCTCGACTAATTTTACGGATCCTGAAGTAAACGACTATGTAAACTTCCAGCAATTATTATATTAGTAACTACAGTACTCGAACTTGAAATCACAGAGAAAACAAATTTCTTTAATCTCAAACTACTACCACCGGAAAATTTATTAGAAAGAAAATTCTTGTTCACTACGTAGAGGATATAAATAAATTTAATTTAATATATAAGACTACAGAGGTCCGAGTATTTTTTTTGTAATTTAAAACAAATGGCACATGATCTGCTTTAAATAAGTCTGAAAGTAATTAATTTAAAATGTAATGTCAATGAAGTGCTTCGTTTTAACCTATTGTTTATAAACCTAATTAAAAATATCAAATTTCCACCAATCAAATGGCAAGCTGATTCAAAATCACATTCGAGAAACACAAAGATGTGCTACCGAGTCAAGAAAATTAAAAAATTAAAAAAAAAAAAAACTTTGTACAACATGATGTAACACATTACAAAATTTTATATTATTTTATTATATTGTTTCTTGTGAATAAATGTCCCATCTATTATTAAATAAAATAAAAAGTGAATGGACCCCTAGAAAGTCACATCGTCGTTACCAACTTGTAAACATCTAGATTACAATAATAATCTAGACAACTCCATCACTAATTACCAACTTTTGAAATATCAGTCTTATATTATAAATTATTTGGTTTTATTTTATGAAATAATGACTCCTTCGACTGACCTGGGAAACGCTTCCTCATTGGCTGAAAGAACAAGCCGGTGAGAGAGAAGAAGCGTCTGCAGAGTGATTGACTTCTAGCAGGGAGCCGGCGAGGAGGACAAACTACATTATAGCCCTTACACATATACTAATGTTCTATTTTAGCTCTTACACTTATTATAAATTTTCCTCCTGTTAATTTCATGGTCTGGTTTTGAAATATAATTATTCATCACATTAGAAATCCAGAAGAGAAAATCGAGAGAGAATTTGAGAGCAAAATTGAAAAAAGGAAGCAAATTCATTAGATTAGCCATTGAACATTTATGGGGCTAGATTGAAACTTTTTTCAAAACTAATGGGTTGATATTGGAGAATCTTAAACTACAGAATCTGAAGTGAAAAGCTGATAAATATCTGGAGACTCATATATAGTTCACCAAAAAATAAAATCCACATAATTGAGCAGCAGTGTTTAATTCAGCATTAAGTCAATTAAGTGACTCTTAGAGTTATTTTTGAAAATGATTTTTGTTTATAAATATATTAAAATATTTTTTTTAAATCATTTTTAATTTCAATATATGAAAATGATCTAAAAAAATTAATTTAAAATAAAAATTCAATTTTTTTTCAAAAAATATTTTTGAATCAAACCCTCCCAAACCACCTTCTACTGATGTTCAAAATACTTGAGCTAGCCAGGAAAAAGAGAGGTTTAGACAGGCTCTTCCTCTGGATTCTCTGCTTTCATGTCTCGATGTTTGTGATTCTGGTTCTTGGACAAGCAGCTAATTACATAGCTACATGAGTTCTTGAAAGGTTTACGCCAATATATGGGTGACGAAGAAGAAGAAGAAGAAGAAGAAGAAGAAGAAGAAGAAGAAGAAGAAGAAAAAACACTTTCAAGTATATATTGAACCAGCTAAACAAGATTAATGAGGTAAATTGAAGCAAGATTATAAAAGGAAAACTCACCTGAGATGTTAGATTGTATAGCATGGAGATTGAATCTAACTTGTACAGAACGAGGCAAGAAACAGCAAGAACTCCCAGAAACAAAACTGTGATTCTTACAGCCGGTCTGTGGATGGCCGCAGAAGAACTATGCGATGATCCATTTGTGATCATGCTGTCACCGCCGGCACTATTCATCTTCCCTGCTGCTGGTGATTCCTTGTTTTCTCCAAAATAATATACAACTGGTCTGTGTTAAGTACGCACAGCTTGTCTGAAGGTCAACCTTGTTGCCCTAAATCTCTCTCTACAAACCCTATTTGTTTATATATTCTGTACTGCAGTTTTCTTTTTAATTCTGTTCTTGATCCAGACTATCATTTGAATATTCTTTGCTGAGATTTAGGGGATGAAAGAGTAGCTAGGGTGGTAACATAGTCGCTGGTGTGCTTGTTTATTTGACGTAATAGCTAGCTGGTTTAACTATGGACCTTGCTAAAGACGATAAGCAACTTGCCACGTGTTTCCTCACCACCAATACTTCGAGGTTTCCCAATGAGCTGTGTGTCGGATTAATCCTTTATATATATATATATATATATATAAATATTCATAATAAAATAATAATAATCGTGAAGTTAAAATATAATATATACTAATTAAACAATAATTGTTTTAAATATTGATATGGTATATTAAATGATTTGTGATGACATATTAGATGATTTGGGATAATATATTAAATATTTTATTATGATCATGAGACTATGATATTTTATAAAAATAAAATCAAAATAAATTATGAAGATTAATTGTTAACTAATGTAATGTTTAAAAATAAAAAACTTTAAAAATATTAGATTAAAAAAAACTACAAAGTTCTATTTCTATCAAATCTAATGTTAAAAGTTGAAATCCAGAAAAACAAAAGCATGAGACGACAATAACTCAACATAAATCAAATTGAAGAAACTAATTCCCAAAAAATTTAATATTTAATGATAAATTGAAAAAATAAAATGAGTTATTGGAGGGTGAAAATTAAAAAAATTCAATTAAAAATGAAGAAAGTCAATATCTTTTTATTTGCAAACCCGCAACATGAATAATAAAATCAGAATAACTTCATAGAAAATCAATAGAAAAATATGAAGCCCAATAAAAAAATATATTAAATACAAAATGGTCCAAAAAAATGAGCAATATCAATTCAGGTTAATCTGTCAAACACGTGATCTAAATTATGAAATCAAGATAATTTCATAGAAAAAGAACAAAAAAATTATGATGTTTAATTTCTAACCAACTTAATATTGAATATATATATATATATATATATATATATATATATATATATATATATATATATATATAGTGTTTATGGGTTTGGCTACATGATTTTGTTAATATAACTTGAAAAAAGTCCCCATTCTTTTTACTAAATAGAACTTAAAAAAAAAATTCCAACTTTTTTTTTTCAAAGGAAAGGTGCTGACAGCACAATGTTGCCCGTTTTTTTCCGCCGTAAAATTAGGAAAAAAAAAAAAACTTACTGTTTGAGGTCTCCTGTAAAATGAATAAAAAAGAAATCAAGACTCGGCATCATCAAACTATATTGATTTTTTCTATCTTCTTCTTCTTCTTCTTCTTAGCCGCCGTAGCTTCCACCTTGAAAAGTCGAGAAATTGAAAATGTAATAAAGAAGGGTAAATTCCATCACGCAACCTTGAGATTTTTGTTGGAGGTCCCATGCTCTAATTTCATATTTAAATTTAAAGATAAATTTTAGAAAAAAAATCATAATAATATCATGTTGTCAATTTAGGCAACACATCTCAATTGTATAAAGATAAAGAATTTACTATCCGCGTAATAGATTTCAAGCAACAATTATAACGTGTATTCCTTATAAAAGTTTAGAACATAATCTCAATAGTATAAAGATAAAAAATTTACGATCTGTATAACAGATTTTAAGTTAAAATTATAATATGTATTTTTATAAGAATTTGGGACAACAAAAATTTTACTCACTCATCTATTAAAATACATTTTCCAGAAAGTAAAGTTTTTTGGGCTATTATTGAATTTTGTTAAGATTTATTTTACTTATAAATAAAAAATAAAGACTAACTGTTTTTTTTTAATATTTTATTTATTTATGTTGGATTATTTTAAAGAAATCTAGCTAACTTTTTATTTGACTTTTTTTTAAATAAAGATAAACCTTGGAAAATAAATAAGTTTAATGTAAAAAAATAGAAAATCTAAAAATGTGAAACCACATACATAGAATTCAAAAAAAAAAATCATAGATTTATCTGTAATATTTATATTATTTGAGGGTGTTTGACATTGTGTTTTAAAAATGTTTTTGAAAAAAATTGAATTTTTTTTTATTTTTTGTTTCACTTTAAATTAAAAAAAAATAGTGTTTTTAGATCATTTTCACGTGTTGATGTCAAAAATAATTTTAAAAAAATAAAAATATATATTATTTTGATGTATTTTTTAACAAAAATATACTTTCAAAAACAACAAAAAATTCAAATCCCAATCATTCACTTAGTGTCTGAAATCAACCTGCTTCGTCGTTCCAGGTTTTATAAGTAAGGAATAGAACACCCAGGAAAACTTCTAATAAACTAACGAAAGAACAGTTTTTTATTATTTAGTATTTATGATGCATTTAAAAAAAAAATCTGTGAATAATTTACCTTTTTATTTCTTCAACTTGCAATAATTTCTCTCATGGGAGATAGCTATACAATGGGCTCCCGATGTAAAATACTATAAAATGGAAGTGATCATGCATAACAGCCATCTCCAGTTTCTCTGTCTGCTGCTCTGTGATTGTGCAAGGACCTTTTGGTAAACGCTTTCTTTGCCATTCCTGAAAACAAAAGATCTCTCCTTGGTTAAATATAGCCTGGTCTGATTCCAAGAATAAACCAAAAAGATTAATCGCAGGGATTAATGGATAGAATAAGAGAGTTCATCGTCTTCATCTTAGGCTTTCAGGCTGCTGGGGTTGTGTCCTGTCAGCAGTCAAAAACATCAAAATTAGAATTAGCTTGTAGTGAAGACGATGATATGATTATTTTTTGTTAAATTAAGGTGGGATTAACATCAACTAGAGCAGTTGGTGCTGTTTCTTGAGTTTTAGTTTTTGAAGTTGATGGAGTCTGTGTGGATGATGCAAATTCTGGGATTGGAACATTCTTTTCCTCACACATAGAACATTCTGCTGACATCTTGTTCCAATATCCAGCATCTGTCTTGCACTTCTCGAAGAAATCTGCCATCTTATTGCTAGACCCATCTCCATCGTTGGGATCAATGTGGAATCCCTGAGATCCCATCAACAAGAATTTCTGCCGGGCCACCTTGATCGGTGGCAAAGGTAGGCAATCCACAGTTCATCGCCTCGATGGCTGACAGAAGCTCCCTTTGTATCTGCAATGCATCGGTAGAGCTCCCCATTTCAGTATCTGTCAGTTTGAGCTGCTATCCATCTGAACTGGCCCTAAGTTGGTATTTCTCAATCAAGACATGCATCTTCTTGATCTCCGCGATTTCTTTCTCTATCACTTGATTTGGATGGATCAAAGAATCCTGCGACAACAACGAGATTCACCAAGTTTCTTAGCTCTGTATTCTTCCCGAACCACTCTGTCAGCCCAGTAATGTTTTTCACTGTATCCAGTCTTGCCATGGAGAGGATAATTGGCAAAGTCCTGGCATGGTAAATGCAGCATGGCTTTCATACTGCCCTGGCCTATCATTGCTGAAATTGATGCGAGTTCTTGAGTTAGCAATACAGATTATATTGGTCAATAGGTCTGCATAGAACTAGCGATGGTAGGTAGAAGACAAACCTTCCTGGAATTTCTTGAAATGTGCTTGTTATGGTAAAATCAGCAGTGTTCATCGCGATCATGTCTGCTGTGAATTGACAGGAAAAGTGGTACTTGGCATCAAATTCCTTCCATTTAGCTTCAGAATCTTCGTGCTTAGTTTTCTCCAAGCATGAGCAATAATCCCCTGGATTTACAGCAGGTTTTAAATTATTTTTATCAACGTAACTGGGAGGAGGGATCATCAACTAGCTTTGTCATAGGCAGTGCTGTTAATTTTGTTTTATTTTGGCTCGAAAAATTCAGTTAAAAAAATAATATAAAATTTTGAAATCATTTTAAAAATTCCGTCTAAATTTTAGCCAAAATATTCCAGTTTTTTTTACCCGTGTTCTGTTTGACTGACCAATATTTTTTTATAACAATAAAATATTTTACAATATTAATTTTTTTTCTTAACCATTAAATTAAGATAAAATATAATAAAAAATCTCTTCATATATTTATATATATTATATAATATATAATACAATAATTTTACTAATAATATTATTCGTGTTAATAATTTTATCCTAAAATATTATTTTATTATCTTTTAAAAAAATATCTTTCAACATATTTATATAAAAATTTTCAAACTATTAACATGTATAATATAATAACTACAATAATAATGATCAATCTCATTATATTATAAATATTTATAATTTTTTAAATTAAATTGATCAATTCTAAATAATTTTATTTTTAAATTTCAACTAATTTCTTTCGAGAATTAACACATATATTATACAACCCATGAAAAACACTTCAAAACATTCTGAAACTAAAATATTATATTCTAATTGAAAAAACAAAATAATAACTGAATCAGACTTGACAGAATTCATCAGAAATAGTCGGCCCAATCTGCAAGAAACATGAAGTCCCAATTTCGAGGGAGGATAAGGTTGTTACAATATTTTCATGACATTTGATGCCGCCACCAACAGCACGAGCTAGCACAATAAAATTCCCATCCGCAAGCAAGCAGGGATTCCCAACAATCCTAGCAGTAAAACATAACACGCTTTACATTCTCCTTCAGGGCAGGGAGGGGCCTCACAGCAGCATTCGCACTGGGTCCACGTGTCGCTCGAGGACCAGCACCTCCACGTCCAGCAGCCATGCCACTTGCAATCGACTCGCTGTCTGATGTCTCTGGCTCCATGTAGAAACGAGCTCGAAACGCAGCCAGATGTGCATAGTACGCAGGTGGCACTGCAACATCATAAAGCAAGTAGAAATACAAGTTAATAATACGTCTAGTAGAAATACGTGTATGCGCGCGGGCGTGGAGAGGACTTACCAATGGAAACAGATCGCGTGCATCGTGCATATCTGGATATATACATATATATATAAAAAGAAAATAGCAAAACCCTAATTAGAGCCATGGTAATAATAGATTGATAAACAGCTGGACAGGGAGTGAGATCAGGAAACAAAACAGGAAACTATCAAGACAAATCATACTGGAAAATTAAGGGAGACATAAGCTTACGTGTAGCAAAGATTGTTTGTCAGGGACTGCAACCCATCAGCAGTAAACTTGTTCTCATCCCAAAGTACATGGTAATGAGCCGGGCGGCTCGTGCCCTGTTGGTGGCCATTGGTTAGAAATCAGAAGCAATCGGGTTTACACGGAAATGTGAATCTTACGCAGAAAGGTTTCCTCTTACCTGAATCCCGGCGTGACTACACAAATAGAAGTCGAATTCAGTAGGATGGCAAATCTTCGAGTCGACAACAGTGCCTGTCATACGAAGTGTTTAGCGAAACAAGTTGAAGCAAATTGGAACACGATTCTATCACCAGGCCACAACAGATTTATTACCAGGCAATATATTCCCGCTCCTGTCGACAGCATTCCGGTCACGGTGATCATTTGCGAACAGCCTTGTGTGGTGGCGCTTCTGAACCACGACAAATGTCACAGGAGGCTGGTAGTTTGGCTCTAGAGAAGCACATGCCTGCGGTTGACAAGCAGATAAATGGGGAATTACAAGGGCTTACGGAATCCAACAAGATAATGACCAAAATAGAACAGAAAAAACCTAAAGAGCTTTGAAGAAAAAGAGCTTTACCTTGCGAATAGCATCAAGTTCATACAGCAAAACTTGATAAAACTGTCCTTCACTGACACCATCTCTGGAAAGCAATTACATCATTAGACATGGCAGAGGGATAAACATAAATAAAACAGGTTGAACAGGATAATACCTGTAGAATATGATTCGCTGTGGCTTCTGCCCAGTTGCCCTACGGAAGGATATGAGAAGCTCCCTGCATTATGGAAAGAGACATTCAAACCCGTCTAACCACAGGAAGCTAGTGCTTGTTTGGGAGTGATTGAGATTACTTTTTAAAGTGATTTTCATTTAGAAATACATTAAAATGATATTTTTTTTATTTTTAAAAAATCATTTTTAGATATCTGCATAAAAATAAAAAATGAAAAATAAAAAAAATTAATTTTTTTTCTGCATAATGGTCAACTAACAAAAATCCTAACTTAAATGCACCAAGAACAAGCAAGAAGAGGAGAGGTAAACTATACTTGATCATGCCACCAGACACTGTCCCTCGTACAGGATCCTGCCATGTTTTATATAAATCTTGGATAAGCTCTTGTCGATGGGCTTGAGCACAAACCAGGCCAGCATATTTGGTAACCTCTGGCCAATCTTGTGAAGCCACAACCTGCATTCAGATTGTACAAATCAGCAAAAAAGAATGTAAAGTGGCAAACACAGCCAAAGAAGTTGAAAAAAAGATGATGGCATTCAGAAGCTGAAGATAGACGAAAAGCTGCATACAGCTGCAATAGATGGGCTTGAGTCCTCCCCGGGATGAGGATGAGTAACATCAGCACCAAAAATGATAGTAGGCCTGTCACTGACTAGAGGGATTCGTCTAGATATTGCATCCATGAGTACTGTATTCCTTCCTCCAACCTTCACATTTATCTTCAAAGCCACATTAGCAAGATATTGCTTGCTCATTCTGAATACATGCTTTGTCAAGCAGCACTGAGAAACAAGCCCAAGATCTGTCTCACAAATGCGCTTTAAATCACCTGCAACAAAAGGCAAAACAAATTATGAGATGCAAAGTCAATTATACAAAGTATCTAAGAAGCAAACTTTAAAAAACATACAATTGTAAGGGAAGATCTACAACAGCTAACAAAAATTTTTAAAAACAAGCAGAGATCTTTTAGACTGCATATACAGTTTTTTAGACTCTTCACAAATATTTCTGAAAATCAAAGAGATATAAAGAAAAATTGTTTTCATTTTCAAGTAAAAATGATGCAATGAAAATATTCAGATGCACATTACATTATAGCAGAGATTCTTGTCAGAATTTTCCCTACAAATTTGACAGTCATCAACAGAGATTTTAATTCAAAAATAAAACTGTTAGCATGAGAAAACAAAATGTTTTTTTAATTAAACTCGACAATGCCCTCTGATTTGTCAAACAAAAACAAGACTACACAAGCATCATCAACTTGGCCAAAATCCAGTCTCTTACCATAAAGAGAACCATTGTTGTCAGGGAGAATAACAATAAGCAAGTCAAGCTCCTTGCTATGGGGCTGGAGCTTGGTCATTGCTTCATGGTATCGATTTTTCAAAATCCTTTCTACGTGCTCAGGACGACCACTGACAGGAGCTAACAATGGCTCAAGAGCAAAGTCCTGCATAAAAAAACACAACCCAATGTTTAGAGGTGAACAAAATTGAAGTCCAGAATAAATTGGAAGCAGATGCCCATAGGAAATGTGCAAGTTGAATACCATGCCAGAAATTTGACACATTTGTGCAAGTTCATAGCAAAATCCTCGGGCCACGCTGTCTTGCACGTTCCGTGAAAAATTGACGCAGATCCAATTACTCACCCTTCCCCCATTAACCATTTTCTGCCACATGATGACAAATTACGAATTTAGTCTTCTAACTTGAAAGGAAATATTTCACAAAATGAAGGTTGTAGATACAAACCCAAACCAGAGTACCGATAACCAGCATAGAATGCAGTGTGTGTGTGCAAGAAAGTCGCATTGATGGTGGTGATCTAGTGAGCAAAGATTGAAGTGAGCCTAGCAAACATAACATGTAGAACTTCAAATAACATACTCAGTGTACACATATCTCTACTGAAGCCAACCACCATCCTAGCTGCATACAGATGGTCACAGGGCATAATGGGTAACTCTCTAGCATCTCTCTCATCTTTCCTATTTTCCTGCCACTCACTAACCACAATTCATACAGACTACTTTCTAGTTCTCACTGAGTTACAACACAAACTGGCAACTTCACATTTAAACAAACAGCAGAAAGAAAGAAGAAAAAAAACAAGCAGAGACAAGCTAAAAATAGACCACAGATGATGTGAAATGCATATCATGGCTATTATATAAAGCAATACTTTATTCATCATATTCCACTGCCCAACTTGAGGAAGACAATCCTTCTCTCTGCCTGTGTCATGATACTTAAGCTGCAAAGACACAAGGCAGCAATCAATGGACACTTACAACAAGATGTAAAGTTTACATAGGTGACAAAACATATAGAAAACAGAGATTATTTACCCATGGAGGAGGCAGAATGCGAGCTTCAACTGAAGCAAGCTTCTCACTGATTTTGATACCAAACTCCTTTGCATATGGATCATTGTGGTATGCATTGTGATAAACAGTCTGCACAAGCAATCAGCATGTTAGGGGAGCAATATTTCACAGTTTGCTACTATACTTTTAGGCGTAAACATCTAGCTAAAGGAAGCTCCCAAATCATAGCTAGAGTGCCTCAAGTCAAGAGAAATTATGCCAACATTATCGCAATTGGCAGTCCATATCCTAAAATATAAATATATTAGCAACCTCTTGTTATTGCCACTTGAAAAGAAAAAATGAACTGTTAATTTTAAATAGTAGTTGAGCATGAAAAAATATTTTAAGAAAAAAAGAAAACAGCAATGCAAAAAAGTTCAAGAATGCAAAGAAAAATTTAAACAGGACTAACATATACAACCAATAGACTCCTGCAGTATCCAGTGAGGTTGCAATCACAGAACAAATGTACTCACTACATTACACCAGCATAATAATCTTACCTGCATAATATCTTTCTCCCTTTCTTGAGGACGCTGGCAGGTCACCTTCAATAATGCGGTGATCTGTCTCTCGTTCAATCTTTTAGAGTACCTCTGACCCTCGACAATCTTGCAGACCTGTTTTCAAGGGATAATTCATAAGCAGGCACACCCATAAACTGACTACAATATTCAAATGAAGAAAAATGTATTACCTCCATAGGCAAATAATTAGGTCTTTGTTGATTTCCTACTTGTAGACAAGGCCATTGAGGGTGTTGAATTACAAAACCATAGGTTTCATAGAAGTACTCCACAACAGATTTCAGGGTTCCTCTTTCATCAACTGGGAAACTGACAGAAAAAATTATGTCACCCATTAAGACCAATTTGGTGTCACCAAATTCTAACAACATAAACTTATCATAGAGTATGAAACTCACGTCAGCTCCCGTGTTGCCTGTGATGTTAAGCCAGAAATACGGTACTTTCTGCGCATATTTCCACGGTGTGTAACTTCAACTTTGACACCTCTTAGTGCTTTTTTAATCTTTTAATAGAGAAGAAAGAATGTTCATGTCTTGTAATAGATAGATCAATGTGAGAAAATTGAAGAGTGCAAAAAACAAGATGACATGTGCTATAGAAATGGTAGCAAATGACTATCAACTGTTTCATAAAATGGCATATAATTCACATAACTAGATCAGATGAGCCAGAGTTGTAAGAGAAAAAATTACGACCAAAAGAAGAAGAATTTCTAACCTTTACACGATCAGAATCAGACAACGGTCTGGAGGAAACATCACGGCTTAATAATTGAGTCACAAAATCAATGACTGGCAGTGGCTCAATGAAAGCCGTGGATGACATATCTGCAGGCAGCACAGAAAAGCCATTAAATTGCAAAGACAGATCACTACATGTTTGTCAAATTACAATACAGAAATAATCAGACATGTGCAAGAGATGGACGTAAACAAGACCCTATGTTATAAAATTCAATCAAAAGAACATACCAATGTTCAGAGATAGTCCCATCTGTGTAGGACGAATACTTTGATAGAAACCACGCCAACTCTCCAAGCCCTCGCCAAGTGATTGTCTCCTTCCTAGGTCAGGGGAATAAAATGATCGACCCACAGGGCAATACCTACAGTAGATCAGCACCCAAACTTTAGCATGCAGAAGATACAGTACATAAGTGACTACATTGGCTACAGGCTACCTAGCAGTAGGCAATTCACGCAGAACTATATCAAGAACTTGAAGGGCTTCCTGAGGTGCATCAGCTTGCTGTCCCCGCAAAAAGAGTCCTAGGTGATGCAGGTCAGCACGAGCAGCCAATTTGATTGTAACCTTGAATTCTCTTTCTCTCCTGCGAGAAGAATGATATTTAACACCACAGAGCAAGAAATAAAGCAAAGACAATCATCCCAGCATGATCCCAAAGAAGAGAATATTTTAGCTGGATAACTGAAAAGGAGCAATCAATTTGGCATCTCTAAGTGCAAATTCTCCCCAGAGAAGAGCCATAATGCAAATCCCAGAGGTTGAACCAAAATACATCCCCCCAAGTATGAAAAACAGTACATGAAAAGAAACCATAAAAAATGCTGAAGATAAACAAACCTTGGCCCGCCTGTTCCATCATCCTCGTCAATGAGGGTGATCTTGAAATCCTTTGCCTGAAAAGGAAGTGCTCCAGCAGTATATAGACTCTTCCGTCCATCATAAGCGGGAAGACGCTTTCCAAGATGAGATTCCCGGTACAATTTAACCAGTTGTGCCATTACAGCCCGATTAACACCCCTTGATGTGACCTCTGGTGTTATAGTGACCTACTCCCATCACCAAAACCAATTAATCACATGAAACAATAATTAATGGAACAGAAATTTATGAAAGGGAAGAAGCATGTAGAATCAGTCACTCACATCATATTGGTGCAAATCCTTATCTGGTAGCTCAGCGAAGAAGTGATTAGCCTTGACAATACACCTAACGCCAGTGCTACCTTTCCCTGGTCGAAGAGGGAACCTCACTGATTTACTTGAGGCTGGCAGCGGCTGAATCGCCTGGCTTGATGAACCTTCTTCCTCAACAGATAATTGCTGCAGCTGCTGCGATACAGTCGCTAGCAATGGCTCTGGTGGTCGCATCGAAGAACTTGCCTCAGATAGCGTGGGCTCAGTGGTCACCACAGCCGGATAAGGAGCTGGGGTAGCTTGGTGCAGCTCGGGTGCTGGTGTTCTAAATCCACCTGAAGATGGTCCTCCACGACCACCTCCACTACGACCACCACCATATCCTCGACCTCCTTGCTGAGGTTGCCCTCTTCCCCGGCTCTGGTACTCAGGGGCTCCACCATGTTGTTGTTGCATTCCTCCCCTGCCTCGTCCACCACCATACCCGCCCCTTCCACCTTGGTATCCTCCTCCACCTACTCCTTGTTGTTGTTGTTGTTGCTGAGACTGGGGACCCCAACCCCTTCCACCTTGATATCCTCCTCCACCTACTCCATGTTGAGGTGGACCACTCCTCTCAGCAGAGGGCTGGGCACCCCGACCAGTATCAGCTTCATGGTACTCAGAACTCTCACCTCCACTTTGAGGAGGTTCCGTTCTTCTCTTCCTCACCATGACGATACCTGCAAAAGGAAAACACTTGAGTCAACCCCATTAAATGATAGCAAATCTCAAGCCACACAGCAGAAAACATGATAAACAACACCCACAAATTGGACACAAATTGGACCGAAAAACTAGCAATCATGAAAGAGCGAGATCATTAGCATAACTTTATAATTAAAATAGCAAAAGTGAACATGTAAAAATTAATTCCTCTTTGTAATCAAAACTTCCCCGAACTAAAAAGTAAATCGAACGTTAACAGCGAGTTTCGAAACAGAACTCATTCTCAAGAAGAAGGAAAAAAATCCTACAGCATCTTAACAGCCCCAAGCATTCAACCATAGACACAATAGAAATGATAAATCTACCCTAAGTTTACAAAAAGTAAAAACAAAATCAAAATAGACATTCACTTCATAATCAAGCATTACACACTACAAAAGAACTAAATAAACAAAGGAAAATTTTAGAACTCGCTTTCATAAACAACAAAAAAATGCTAATAAAATTTAAATAATAAGAACGCAACACTGATCATACAACGAGAACAGTAACCCTGGTTCAAAAATCTACACTACATTCGCTCAATACTCCATAAAACCACTTAAAACCCTAAAAATAAACCACTTCGTAGCCACAGAGAAAAGATCTCGCGATCTTAAAACCAGAACACTGCATTTCATAGCTTAAGGAGGCAAACAGAGACTAAAACCAAACAGATCTGTGTGAAACAAAACACGAAATCACACACCGATCAAACAAGAGAGATCTAGAGCCAACAGGTAGTGAGAGGAAGAAGAAAACCAGTGGCATCACCTGATAACAGTTATCGGAAAACAACTTCTCGGTCACCGGAGAGTGAAAAACGACAAAAAGAAGGGTGACCGAGCAGCGCTATAAGCGCAGCTGACGCAGAGAGGGTGAGAAAGAGAAAACAAGTATATAAAATAAAAAATGAAAGAGCTCCTTGGAGAAATACCATAATCCACTAAAATGGTTCTTATAAAGGAGAGGGAAGGTGTTTGCAAATGACAACACTGCCCCTACTCTACTTTATAGAGATGCAAGCACAGCTAGGCTGCTAGGATTTTTGTTGCTTTAACAATTGCCACATGGATCTTGAGCTGGATGGTTTGAGATTTTTTACTTGTTGGGATTATATGACGTGGCATATATATGTTTTGTTGGAGTTATTAAATTATAGTTTGAAGTTGTTTTTTATAAAAGTATTTATTTAGAAATATATTAAAATATTTTTTAAAAATTAATTTTTATATTAATATATCAAAATGATCTAAAAATATTAAAAAATATAATTTAAAGTATAAAAAAACATATTTTTAAACGTGTTTTTAAAATGCAATCTCAAATAGGATACTAATTTCTTTAATAGTTTGAGAATATTTTTTATGTAAATATATTGTATCTTATTTGTCTGGAAAAAATAAAAGAAATATTGGGTGGTGTGACATTTTATATATTGGAAGACAGATTGTTGTTTTTATCTATTGTATGTAATAGTCAAAATAATTATTTAGAAAAAAATAAAATAAATAAACCATCAACAATATTATCAATGTGAAACTTTACATGGGAAGATTAAGAAAAAGCATCTAGCGAGTTTAAGTGTTTATTTGGTATTGTATTTTTACTCATCTTTTTGCGTGTTTGTCTTAAGAGAAAATAAATTTTATATTTTTTATTATTTATTGATTCTTTTGATGTGCCAATCAATATTAACAAAATTAGAAAGAGAAAAATTATTATAATATATTTTTAAGTTAAAAAATAATTACAAAAAATTACTATGGATCACGATAAAAAAAACACACTAAATTATGACTGTTTTTAAAAAAATATATGTGTGTGTGTGTGTTTGCTAAAAATAATTTCAATAGATATTGTGAAAGTGAAAAAGTTTTTATGATAAAGTTTATGTCTATAAATGTCTCTCTATAAGTGTAGTTGAGATTGTTGTTAAAAGTGTTTTTTGTTTAAAAATGCATAAAAATAATTATTTTATTTTATTTTTAAAACTCAATATTGACATCATCATATGAAAATAATCTAAAAATATCAAAAAATAATTTTAAATAAATATTAATGTCAATGTCTGTAAGTGTAGTTGAGATTGTTGTTAAAACATCATCATATGAAAATAATCTAAAAATATCAAAAAATAATTTAAAATAAATATTAATGTCAAACAGGAAATATAAATGACTTTAATTGGGGGATGTATGATAAAAAAAAAAATACAATTTGTTTCACATTATGGTAACTTAGTGCATTTAGGTCCGGGTGAAGAAGAAAAAACGATTGTTTCATCATAAATTTTAAAATATAATTTACCAGAAATAACAACATTTTGCACAAACCTACGTGCGGTGGAGTGGGATAAATTTAAGAGAATAAAAAATGGGGAGAGCAACGAGGTGTATGCAAGCCGCATGATTGGCCACGACTCGTCTTTCACAAACACGCAACCCACTAGCATACTCACCATTTTCCCTACTCGCCCCATCTACCCGACACCTGTCTTGTTCTCTAGTGACCAAGGCTGTACGGTCATAAATACCGAAATACCCTTCCCGAACCATGTCATAACAGGGGTGGGAACAGGTGGATATTGTCATTTAACTGCTGTCGCCCATAATCATCTGTCCAATCAAGAAATAATAATTGCTAATTATAACAGTCAATTTCAGGCGTAAGGTAAAATAAAAGAATAAAAAAACTAATATAATTTAATCTGGGTTTAAAAGTAGACGTTGCTTTCTAGAGATTCTTTGTATATTTTGAAAGTATTTGTCAACTGCTTCGTTAACAATCTTTTGGCAACTTCGAAGAGAAGTAGAGAGAAAGTGGGTGATGGGTCAAACGACCCAGGAGTTGTCGCCGTGACCAACTTTTGTTCTGGTCTGACCAGCTGTAGTTGTCATTTGCCTTGCGTTTTAGTAGGGTCCCATCAAAGAACCGTTACCGTCAGCCCGTCGTCGTCGAGTTTAAATACATATTTATAAAAAATAAATTATTTTTTTTAAAATTTACTTTTTATATTATCCCATTGATACAAACATAAAATAAAAAATTTGAAAATGGTGTGACTTCAATTCCATAGTTGGTGTAGATATATTTTAAAATATTTTTCATTTAAAAATTATAAAAAATATTTTTTTTACTTTTACATATCAAAATTATAATATTTTTTTTATAAATATATTATTTTAAACTAACTATTATTCAACCGGGACTTAACTTGTGTGATAGGAAAAACAATAAAATATTATAATTATAAAGAAAAAATCCATTGCAGTTATATAAAGCCAGGCTACATGCTAACTAACTAAATATTTTTAAATTCAAGCTAGAATAAAATACAAAACATACCATATCACACCATGAAAACAAAGAAAAACTTTATTTTAAATCATCTACTAGATGGTCTAGTGGTAAAAACTTGAGATTAAAGAGTTTATTCTCTCTGTGATCTCAGATTCGAGTCTGTGGTTGCTAATATGATGATCATCGGAGACTTACATGATCGTTAACTTCAGTACTCGTGTAATTAATCAAAATACATGTAATTTAGCTCGGACACTTATATCAATAAAAAAAACTTAATTTTTTATCACCTCGCATGTATTGTTTGGGCTATATCATTTATTTATCGAAAAGAAGACTTTATATGGCTAGAAGATTAATATATCAAAAGCAATAAAAAACACACATAAAAAACTTAAGAAAAAAAAAACAATTGCACAAACAGACTTTGATTTAGTAAATGTACTTTGAGATCTATTTTCAAAATAGATATGGTGATGATCTCTTTAAAAAAAAATGTATCCATGTTTAATTAGTTTATTTGTAAAAAAAGAATATTTAAATGGTTTGCTACTATACTTGTAGGCATAGTTATCTAGCTAAGTGAATGAATGAAAAGGGTTTTCGAAGGTATTGTTAAGATTATAATAATTGTTTGGTAATGTGGTTTAAGTTGCTTTTGAAATTGTTTCAGAAATATATTAAAATAATATATTTTTTTTAAATAAAATTGATATTAGCATATAAAAATAATCTAAAATCACCTATTTTTTTAATTTAAAGTAAAAAATAAACAATTTTTTTTTCATTTTTTTTAAACACAATGTCAAATAGAACCCAAATACAAGTTTGTTGTTGTTTTTTATTTAAAAAAAGAAGAAGATTAGCATCGTATTAAATGAAGCCTAAGAAAGTAGAAATGGAAAGAAGCTTACAAAAAAAATAAAAATAAGGAAAGCGAGTTTTATTCGAGGAAATATTTATTTTTTCTCTTTAATTCCAATAATTGATTTTGTTTTTATGAATATTTATTTAATTGCGTTTAGGGCCCCGTTTATTTACTGGAAAGTTGTTTTCTTTTGGAAAGTGAATTCCGGGGAAAGTGAATTCCGATGTTTGACAGTGTTATGAAAAATGAACTGGAAAATATTTTTCAGTGTTTGTTTGTGTTATGGAAAATGAACTGGAAAATAATTTATTAATATTTTTTTTTCAAGTTTATTAAAATAATGAGGAACAAATATTACAAATTAAAAAGTTGAATGAGAATGAAATTGAAAAAAAATATAATTTCATAAATTATCTCAAATAAAATAAATAATAACCAAAATAATAGAGATCAAATCTAAAAATTTTAAAAAAATGAAAGGTGAATAAATTAAAATAATAATAATTAACATTTCATAAATTATTTCAAATAAAATAAGTAACAATAAAAAAAATGAGGACCAAATTTGATAGATAAAAAATTTTAATAAAAAAATGATAAGAAAAAAGCAAATAGCAATTATAAAAATAAGGACCAAAATTAATATAAAAATTAAATTTTACGGGATGGAATTGAAAAATAAATATTCAAAACAAATTATATAGCAATCAAAAGTTTGAGGATCAAATTTGATATAATCAGCAAATAATGACATTTCTAAATTTTTCACAACTTCCGGAAAGTGTTTTCCACCCAAATTTTCCGGAAAACATTTTCCTGAAAACTCAAGCCAAACTTTTTCTTTGACTGAAAATTGTTTTCCGTTGACCAACTTTCTGAAAAACAAATAAATACAGGAAAATTTGAAAAGTGATTTTCCGGAAAATGAATTTCGGAAAACAAACACAGCCTAGAGCATCAACGAAAGTGCTATACGAGGAGGTATAAATAAAATAATGTATTTTTAGCATTTTTTTATTACTGTATGCGCTCTAATGGGAGAGCTATAAACACAGCTAAAAATAGCTGGTCCTCCCCATGATGCTGTATATGGCTGCTGATAAAAGAGAAGGCAAAGGACATTTATTACCGTTGCAACCCATTTGAGATAAATCACCCCGAAGAGAAGCTCAATTGAAACCGAAGAGAACAACCATTTTTGTTTTCAAGTGCTTGTTGATCAGTGAAGAAGAACAGAAGGTGAACAAAAAGGTTAGTTTTTGAAACCTTTTCTAATTTCGAACAACCATTTCATGTATTGCTTGAGTGTTTCATGTACGCATGCAACTTGATATTTCTGGGTAATTTCTTTTCACATGTTGTGGGGTTTTAATTTAAGTCCAAAAAGGTGATTTTTTAGGGGAATTTTGGAAAGTTTTTTTTTGTTTGTGGTTGAGTTTTGGGGATTTTGATGGCTGAGGAAAAATTAAGGTTAGGTTGTACATGTATCGAAATGAATGAAGAGGGACACAGTGTTGAGAAACAAGAACAAAGTATGTGTTTGTGTAGAGGGTTTTGTAGATGAAGGATTTGAGGGGAAAAGTGGTGGATAAGGGAAAAGGAAAGCAGGAGTGAAAACGAGTAGAGAATTGGAGACGACAACGAGTAGAGAGGGAGGGAGTTACAGCTAGTCAAGTAAGAAAAGGGAAGAAATCATCTGAAACCCACCAAACTCTGCTTTTGTGCATGAGGGATAGAGAGAGCTTACACAATTAAGAGTCTTCATTTTAACGAAACAAAAGAACTGCAGCAGAGGTCCCAAAAGATGGAAAAAAAGGAGACCCTTTTCTGATTTATTTTAAAAACTAAAAATGAAAAGAGAAAAAGAAGCCCTGTGTAGTTAGGCTAGGCAACATATCTAATCCTTTTAAGCTTTGATTTTCCCTTTCTGCTGCTTCAGCTTCGACTGCTAGCTGCTGAACGACAAGATATGATCCGGATTTTACACTCCCTGTCCTTGCTTCATCTGCTGCAAGCTCAGACCTTCCTTTGTAAAGCTCAGATTTTAGCACTACAATCTCTTTCTTTAATCTCATCTGTGCTTCCGTCTCTCTTTCTTTAATTTCATACATTTTGGTTTTTACTTCCTGGAGGTCATCCATGAGGATTTCCACGTTTACGACTCAAATGGCTTGCCTCTTCATTTTCGTTCTTAAGTTTCTTCTATGTACAAAATCCCCGTTAACTGGTTGTTGATAATGAAATTATTACCTGGGTTAGGCTTAGTTTTTTAGAGAAAAAAAAAAGAAAGGGAGAAGGAAACACAATTGATTATGATTGTTGGTGCAAAATGTGTTTTATTACGTTTGCAAGAGCTATCGTCATCAAGGGATTGTCGGTGGGATTGTATGTGCCTTTGAAATCCAGCATTCAGATGGAGGATTTGGATGCTTGAGGTGGTGGAAACAGAGAGAGAGAATTGGTATCATCATGAGTATGTTTATTGTACAAGCTGCTGCTCTAGGTTTCCTGTCAACTATAGACTTGCAAAGATATTTTCCTCGTATAAATCGAAATAACTATGGTCTTAATCTTAACTTCTTGTATGTTTATGCACTGATATAAACATGAACAACCAAGAAATTGGTATTGAGTGATGCAACTGGATTGACAATTTGCTATCTAACTTTGAAGAAAAAAGAAGTTAGAACTATATGTTTCTTATGACAGTTATGGAAAGGAAATAGACATGTGGAGTGCAGGCGTTATTTTGTATATTCTACTCAGTTATGAATTTGTTTCCTTAAGAATATTAACTAATACATTTTTTTTTGTTAGATGGACTCAAATTTGCCAAATCTCATTCCCCAACTTTCTTACAAATGAGTCTGAAGATATTGTGTCTCAACCAAGTGATCCTACTCAACTTCCTAAAAAATCACAAAGAACTAAAAACTTCTCACAAGAAGAAGATTGTTTACTTGTTTCTGCATGGTTAAATACAAGTAAAGATCCAATTATAGGAGTTAATCAACAAACAAAACAATTCTGGACTCGAGTATATGCTTACTTTGTTGAGAACGGAGGAAACTTGAATAATCATTCTCAAGTAAGCATCTCAAGTAGATGGCAAGAAATAGATACAGATGTTGGAAAATTTGTTGGTTTTCTTACCCAAATTGAAAACCGTCAACAAAGTGGAACGACTAAAGAATCAAGGGTAATTTTTTTATTTGATTATTTTCATAGCAGCATATTTGTTTCTTATATTTTTATAATATTGTTTAATTTTTTGAATTTGTTTTACCAGATTAATGATGCTCGTCAAATGTATGCTTCATTGCTTGGCAAACAATTTCAACTAGAACATTGTTGGGTTATCTTAAGAAAAGAACCCAAATGGCAATTTGAGCGTGCAAGTCAACATCAAAAGTCAAACAAGAAACAAAAAAGTCATGGATTTGCAAGTCCAGCTTCTTCAAATCTATCAACCCTCGATTCTGCTAATTTAGGAGAAGATAGTGATGCATTTCTTTATCAAAATAGACCAAGTGGTCAGAAGGCTGCAAAGGAACGACTTAAACGCATACAAGGAAAAGAGAAAGTTGACGAGATATATATAACAAATCTCTTAGAAAAATTCAAGGATAGTATGGAGAAAAATGAGGATAAAAAAAATCAACATAGACTAACAATGTTAGAGCAACAAGCTATAATAATTAAACAAAATGAAGAGAAACAAGAGGATGAAATCATGAAAGACGGATACTTCTTGTATGGATCCAATTTCCGCAGTGTATTTTCAAAATAGAAAACTAGAAATTATGACAAAGAGAGGTTTTAATTTGTAATTGATTTGATTGAATTATTTGTAATGGAATGTATGTTTAATTAATTATTTTTAATTTGCTTTAAATATATTGTATTGTGTTATAAAATTGATATCAATTCAGTTTGTTTCTTAAAGTTCTTCTAACACTCAACGACAATAAGTTGCATTAATTAACTTCAAATACAATAATAACCTTAAAAAAAATACAAATACTTGAAAAACATACAATAAGTAGCTTAAATCTAATGATTATTTACACATTACCAAAATATTCCCATAAATATTCAATCAAATCGGCTTGCAGTTTGGGAATTTGTTGCTCTGTCCCTAATTCGATTATGAGTTTGAAAAAAATCATATAGTTCTGGTGTTTCATCATATGACACTGATATAGAAAAACTAGTTTCACTATCATGATCAAATGTTGGTGGTTTTTTAAAAAAAAATTAAAATCCAAAATAATTAAAATTTGGCTCTTATTCTTTCAATTTTGAAATTTTAAAATTTCAAAAGTTGGTGGCAAACAAATGAAATTTTGGCAGAATTTTTTTATATTTTAAATTTTCAAATTTAAATTTTTACGGGGTTTTTAATTTTAAATTATTTTTTTATAATTTAAATATAATTAAAAATTTAATAATTATAATATTTGAGGTTTTTTTTTAAAAGCAATTATTTAATTATATAACTTTACTCCTATTAATTGTATAATTAATTATATAATTAAACTACATACAAAATAATTGCACTATATTTAAAATAATATAAAAAAGGCTCTCCAAAATGACTTTTACCATTAGAGCACATATCACCAAAAAACTATATATACACTATTTAAAAAGTCATTTTAGAGATTTGGCTCACCAAAATAGTTATTGCCATTGTAGATGCTCTTAGTGTCATATACCCCTACCAACTTCTGTACTAAAACATATGAAATAATGCACCAAGCAAAACCAATTATTATTTAATATACTAAAAGAGATCAGAGTCGGTTACTGTAGCATGTGAGGAGAATCATTGTGGATTGTAATAGTGTTGCTCAATTTTCGGTTTAGTTCGATTCGGGTCAGTCGGTTCGTTGTTGTTCTGATATTTAGTTATCTGTGCACAAAAATATATCACGAACTGCCGATAGCTGAGTGGACAACGCGCCTATTTCATTTGTAGGAGTGATTATGGGTTTGTTTTTGCTTTTAATTTTTTTTTCATTTTTCTTTCTTTTTCGATAGTTTTTTTTATTATTTTTTATTTATTTATTTTGATGTCAATTTTTTTTGCTTATAATTTTTCTTTTCATTTTTTTTTAAAGTTATTGACCCTTTTTTTTTCTTTGATTGAATTTTTTTCTCATTATTAACACAATAAGAATAATAATTTTAGTTTTTTCTTTCTTTCTTCCTCTTTTTTTAATGTTTTTAATTTTTTTTTGTTTGATTTTTTTGTCAGGATAATTTAATAATTTTATATTTTTAATAGTAATAATAATGATATTTTTAGATGTTAAGGCTTCGATATTCTTGTTATTATAATAGGGTGTGTTAATGTGTCTTATTATATCAAACCTTGCATATATAGATGTTATACTTTATTTGATTTTTTTCAATTTTGTCATTTGATTGAAATTGATAGTATATTTGGTTTTGTTTTCAGCCCTTATACTTTTGATTTTAATTCCTTGAATTTTTTATATTTCTTAAATTTTTGTCGATGTTTATATATGTGCCTTTAATTTTGGTTTTTAGTTTTTATTATTTTCTCTTTTGTTGATATAATACTTTTTTCAAAAAAAAATTGTTCTTAAATTTTAGTTTGTGTTTAATGATAATTTGAAAATTGATATTTCTTATTTGTTTTTTCTTTTGGTTTTTATTAGTTTTTTTTATATTTTCACGTCAAATGATTTTTTTAGCTAATAATTTTTATTTTTATTCATTTTTATTTTGTTTGCTCTTTTGTTAAAGTTTTTTGGGTTTTTTATATTCTTTTATTGAATTTTATTTTCCCATTATTCATGCAATAATAATAATAATAATAATAATAATAATAATAATAAGTGTAGTTTTTTTCTTGCTTCCTCTTTTATTAATGGTTTTTGGACTTTTTTATTCTTTTATTGAATTTATTTTCCCATTATTCACCCAATAATAACAATTATTATTATTATTATTATTATTATTATTATTATTATTATTATTTTAGTTTTTTTTCTTGCTTCCTCTTTTATTAATGTTTATGAGTTTTTCTCCTCGAAATAATTTAATAATTTTTATTGTTTTAACAATAATAGTAATGATATTCTTTTATTGAATTTATTTTTTTGACACTAATAGCAATGATAATTTTATATCTTAAAGACTTCGATGTTGCTATTGTTATAATAGAGTGTGTTGATCTATTTTGCTATATTAAACTTTGCATAAATAGATATTATATTTATATTTTGAACCAACAAATCCTATTAATTTCTTTAATCCCAATAATTATAAAAATTATTTGCTCAGCCCGCAACGCAGTGCGGTCAATTTTTTTTTAATTTTCAAGTCAAATAATTTTTTTTCAACTAATAATTTTTTTATCATTTTTTTTATTTTCTCTTTTGTTAATGTTTTTAGGTTTTTTTTAGTCTTTGATTTAATTTTGTTTTTTTTTCATTATTAACACAATAATAATAATGTTAGTTTTTTTTTTTATCTTACTTGCTTTTTTGTTGATTTTTTTATGTTTTTTTCTAGGGATAGTTTATTAATTTTTATTGTTTTGGCAGTAAGAGTGCTGATAATTTTAAATGTTAAGACTTCGATGTTACTGTTGTTATAATAGGATATGTTGATCTGTTTCATTATATCAAATTTTACATATATAAATATTATATTTTAATCTCAACAGTTATAAATTTTTTTTGTTCCACCCGCAACATAGTGCGGGTAATTAACCAGTAATCACTAAACAAGTTCTATTCATTGAAAAGTTAAAAAAATTGATATGTTTTAAAAGCTATATATATATATTATGCTTGAAAAATACAGAAACAATCAAACCCAGCACGTGCAACAAAGAACTCTAAAAGAGTGTGTGTGACAAGAGAGCACTTAAACAACCCATGCTTATGGAACAAATGTCATGATAAATGATAAAAGAAAAGGCTTTTATTGGACCCATGTAGATGGAAGTGACATTGAACAATAACATCAAAATAATTTAAAATCATTATTTTTTTAATTTAATATAAAAAATAAAAATATTTATAAAATTAATTTTAAAATAGAATCTGTTCCACCACCCTGGATCGCCATTGTAAAGGACAAATTACAGTAAATACAAATCAGAGAGCCCATAAACTAACTGAAAGATTCGGCGTCATGTTCAAGGAAGAAACAACTATTTTCAATCCTACAGTAGTGGTTTAGCTGTAATAACTAAGAATTAAAAGTTTTGCTTGTTTAATGTTCCAGGGTTTGAGATAGGTGGTTATTAATATAATAATTATTAAAAATTTATGTAATTATTAATTTTAAAATCTATAAAATTAATCAAAATATAACTGATTTAAATATTTACATTAATAAAAATAGAAAAAACTATTTCCACCATAGGCTTCATATGATGCTTCCAATTCTAACACATCACATGACTGGTTAGCTTCCTTCGAATCATTACAACACAACCTGTTAATGGATTAAAGAGTGTGTTTGATATTGTTTTTGCTTTTTATAGTTGAAAATTAAAAAAAAAACAGTTTCATGAAAAAATATTTTAACTGTGATTCAAAATAATTTTTTAAAATATGTTGGTTAAAACTGTAGTTGAAATTTGAGTTTGATGAAAAACAGTTTCAAGTATTTGGTTACCAAACTTTTTTATATTGCTTTCAACTTTGTGAAATTATTTTAAAATGTGTGTGTGTATATGTGTGTGTGTGTGTGTGTGTGTGTGTGTGTGTGTGTGTGTATATGAAACTGCTTTTTAAAATATATATATTTTTTAAAATATTTAATAATTATAATAATAATAATGTAATTAATAATTCAAGTAAACTAGATACTTGTTTTTATTCTTCCATTAAACTACTTGTAATTTCATCACGAACTATAAATCTATACGTGAAGGCCTTTGCGATCCCGGAACAACATATAGTAAAATATCATATAAAATAAAATTAGGATTATGAGACAAAAATTATATTGTGATCTCCTTCCAATATATTTATTTATATTTTAATTAATTTTTAGATTATTTTAATATTAAAATATATTTTTTATATAAAAAAAACTTTTAACTCCCTAGACCCCCTCCCTCTCTCAGCCACACCCCCCCCGGCCTCAGTAGAGCGAAAAACAGGAATTCAAAAGGCAAGAAAAACAACTAATTCTTAGAATAGGAAGTTTTTTTTATAACATTCTGTTGCACCACAAAAACAAACATCTTTTAAATGATTGTTACGAGTATGATTATGTTTATTTTTAAAAATTATTTATATTTAAAAACATATTAAAATAATATTATTTTAAAAAAAAAATTATTTTTGATAAAAATAATTTAAAAATATATTTTTTTAATTTTAAATAAAAAAATATAAAAAATTCGATTTTTTCAAAAACAGCAGTAAAAAAACACTTTCTAAATCAAATGTCTGATTTCGATCAATCACTCAAATGTCTGATTTCGATCAATCACTTCACTGATCTAACCATGGATATAGATATTTGGGAACTCAAAACACGAAAAATACAAGAAAATTTGGAAAGATAGCACCCTATCCGAATAAGGTGTAGGCAGCGGCTATGGAGAAGTAAATCTAAGTATTTACAATGGAAATTAACTGCTGAACATGGCGAACACACAGCACTGACTAGTAATCACAGCCTAGATGGCAATTACCTCCGGAACAGAAACTGAAGCATGATCTTTTCATCAGCATCACTTAGCATGCTGATTCATAAAGAACCAAACTACGAAACCCCGCCGCGAACCGCTGCCCGGAACCGCTGTTCGGATTCTTGCCTTTGGAGCCTCATTTCATAATTAAACTTTCTGATGAACTCTTCTGCTCGTCGATTCAGCTCATCCTGACTCATTGACTTCTCCCTCCTCAAAGACACAGAATCATTGAATGTATCTGATTTTCTGAGTTCTCTCACAGCGCAAGAAACCGGATCCTCATCGCCGCCGCCACCATCAGCGGCAGTGACCATCCCGTTGGCCTTTTTGCAACACCTTTGGAGGCGTGTCCCCATGTTCCACTCTTCTTTAACTGCCTAGTCGGTGCCTTCCCTTGGTTCTCCATAATTAATGTCCATGCGTCCTCCAGGGTGTTCTGCTGATCTGCCTCTGGTACTGTCAGTGGCGCCATATCCATCTTCTCTCGCTGTTTTTTAGCAGAATCTGTCAGGCAAGAGTCCTTGGATGTGTCTGTATTCGTCTTTTCTTGCAACACTTTACCAGAATCTGTCGAGAAAGTTTCAAGAGAGTAATAATCCTGAGAAGAGCCGACGAGTTTCTCAAAAGACAAAGCTGTATCCAGTTGCTTTTCCATTTCTTGCACGTCATGCTCCTGCGAGAGATCATCGGGGCTAGTTCTGTTCTGTCCTTTTTGTTTCTTAGAACTAGAATGGGATAATCTGGTGCTGGGGCCTGGGCCTGGGTGTTGAAATGTGGAGGAAGCAGCAATGGTGATGATGATGAAGTTGAGGATGATGTAGATGTAAGGAGGAGATAACCAGCCACGGAGAGAGATCCATGCGCCAGGAAGAGTGGAGAGGATTAGATTAACTGCGCAAGGAATCACAGCCACTTTGAACAGAATCAAAGTTGAAACGATCCCTACACAGAGAAGCACCAGCTTTACAGCCCAGATTGCTGTATCAAATTTGCCTGTTTTGAACGGAGAAATTTCAAACAGATTGGCCATCGATTGCACAAGTTCAGGTATCAGAAATCTGAAAACTCCTCCTTAAACAGAAAGAACTGAAAAGAAAAGATGATGAAATAATTTCACTTTCAGCAAAATCCCATAAACCAAGAAATGGCACTCTCCAAAACTGCATAAACCCCTGCAGTTCATCAAAAATCTTTGGCAGAAGTGATAACTAGATGCCACTGTAAAGAACAAAAGGATCAATCTTGATGGGAAAACTTTGGACTGGCTTCAGAATCTCTTATTTCAAGAAAACATGAGATTCTGAAACTGCAGATCTTGCAGGGAGATCTTGCATTTTTATTGTTCCGTTGCAGAGAGAGAGTGAGATAACTTTTCGGGTTGAATTAATGTTGAAGAAATTCAAGACAGCCCAGAGACTTATAAAAGAGGTGGGGAAGTGATACGGGACAGCCCGAGGACCATAGTGCAAAGACGAGATAAAGCGCTTAAATCTCTTGCAACTTTCCTTCTCGGACTGTTTGGGAGAGCTGTTGTGGTAGCTTTTCAAAATGATTTTAATGCTGAAATATATTAAAATAATATATTTTTTTTATTTTTTAAAAATTATTTTTGACATCAACACATCAAAATGATCTAAAAACACCAAAACATATTCATTTAAAATGAAAAAAAAAACCCAAAAGTTACGGCATGGCGAGTGAAACGTCGTGCCAAACAGCTTCTCAATCCTAACCACCCAGTCAAATTCAAACCATGGATTAGCTTTTAACAAAACACTGAGTTAGTTTTTTTAGATCGATGATAAATGGCTTGCGATCTGCACAATAGATTTTAAGTTCAACTCAGAACATGTACTCCTTATAAAAACTTGACTTGTCATCTGAATATCATGTTTTGAGTTCGAGTCAAATTATATATTTCTTGTAAGAACCTGGAATAATCAAAGTTTTACTCGTTTACCTATACTGTAAAATACAATTTTTTAAAGAGTGGGGCTTCTAGTATAAATAAATACACCGAGTTAGTTTTTTTAGTTTATCTTCTTTAATTAGTTCGGCTGATTAAAAATGTAATCAGATTAGCATGAAAGCCGCTTTCACATTCGGCGCTCTACCGCTAATTCCAGCTCACAAGTCATCGCTGCACAAGTGATTGCCATGTCACGCTGCCTTTTACCACCCACTAGCCGATCAAAAAATAGGAATCCATATAAATTATTAGGTTGATTGATACAATATAACATATAGTTATTATATCATCTCTGGGGTTTGAACCTATGCAATAAACTCTTGTTGTTCTAAATTATTTTTTATTTTAAATTATTTTTTTATATAGTTCTAGATCATTTTCATATAGTATACGGTGATATCAAAAATATTTTGTTAAAAATAAAAAATATCATTTTAATATATTTATGAACGAATAATATTTTAAAAAACAACCATGGCCATAATTACACTCTCAAACAATAACTTAGCCGATTCAAATAATCGTTGTAAAAAATTCACTAATAAAATTAGAGGATTTTAGATTTCACAAAAAAACATAAATAGAGAGTTTTTTGTGATCAAATTCAATCAAGTCAATTTATTTAAATCATGTCAATATTTCATCTTAAAAAACATATATCGTAGATTGAAATTTTATCAAAGCTATAACCATTAAGATTATTTTTAATTTAATCTCAAATGTGCTCCTTAACCATGTTTTAACAATTTTTCAGCAATATTAATTAAATAAGTTAATTTATTTTATAATTTTATTTAGAATCTAAAATAAATTTAAAATGGAGCTAATTTTCAATATGATTATATTTTTTAAGACATTTTTTTTTAAATACCATACTTTTGACCAAGCACTAGATTATAAAACTTGATAGTTAAAAATAGAATAAAAAGGAGAAAAAAAAATGCAAAATCATTGGCCATTATAGTTCAGGTGGGGTTATTGACATGGAAGAGTGGAGAGAGGAGAGAAGAGAAGAGAGAAGAAGATCACTCCCCCACCCACCCAAAAAACAAATGATGCCTGATTACCGAACAGGTGCTGGCCCAGTGGTTGAGGAGGGTGCCCCCCTTCCTCGGGAGCCAGGTTCGAGCGTCCCAGCTGTTCCTTGGGGGTATGCCTCCTTGTGTGGCACCCTGGTTCGCTTCTGCTTGGTATGCTTGTCACCCCCACGGTGCCTTACTTGCTCATTGGGCTTGCAGGGTGTTCAATGAGCTTGGGGAATAGTCGAGGTGCGCGCAAGCTGGCCCGGACGCCCCGGTTAAAAAAAAATGATGCCTGATTAAAAGAGACCAGGAGAAATTAATATTTTTTGTTAATTCATCAGTCTAGTTTTGATGTTCTACCTAATTCCCAATAAAAAAAGATTTAATTATAATCTACAAAATTAATCCAAATTATTCCAAGGAAAAAAAACTAATCTCGACATGTTAATATCTTATTATTTATCGGGTAATATTACCATGAGAGGTATTTTTACTCTCATTATAATTAAAAGTGTTTGTCAAAAATAAATAAATAAATAAATAAATAAATAATTAAAGCTCTCACATACTCACATTTGGTAGAAGCTATATATATAAATAAGAGACTATAGAGTTGTCGCCACTAAACACCAAAGTGGTGGCGCTTGGTGGTGTTAGGAGTGCTAGTGGTGGGTCACCACCAGGCGGCGCCCTATCCTGGTAGTGGCTATCTATTATAAGAGGGTTTTTCTTCACTAAGGAAGCGTCAGTCATTTGAATTTTTTTTTGTTAATGTGTAGCTTATATATAATTTAACTAATTTTAATGGTTTGAAGTGAATAACCATATAAATTTTGAGTGATTATCATATTAATAACAAGAAGACTCGAACCTAAGATTACAGGAAAACAAATCTCTTAGAGAGTGTTTGACATTGTATTTCAAAAGTACTTTTGAACTTTTATCAACGAGCCAGTTTGGAAGCATGCTAAATGTTATTTTTTATGATAAAATTTGTTTAGATATGCATAGAAATAATAACTTTTTATTTATTTTTTAGAAATTTATTTTTAATATTAACATGGTAAAATGTTCTGAAAATATAAAAATATTTTATATTTTTTTTAAAAATATTTTTAAAATATAATCTTAAACACGAAACAATATTGGACTAGCTATAGTTTGAGAATTGTTGGGGAAGAGCAAATTGTTTATGCAAAATACCAACTTTCTTACAATATTATCCTTTGGTGACATTCAACAACCACCATTATAAGTGCTTTGATATTAAAATTTCTTGCCTGCCTCCAAAACAAAAATAAAAATTAAGATGGAATTTAGTTATTAATTCAAAACAATACTCCTTTGAAAAAAAACAAAAAATTTATTTTACAAATAAACATGGAGATGTCTCTGTCTCCCTCCTCCCAACCAAACACAGCTTTTGTCTCTTTTTTATTTCCTTGTCTTTTATTTATTTACTCCTTTCGTGTGAAGACATTAATCAAACACATTTTCAAAGACATGAGTTACCTTTATTTACTTCTCTTTTTTTTTTTTTGTTTCAGCAAAGTATGTTTTACCAAAACAGCAAAAATACATTGAAGATATGACAAATTCCCAATCTATTTCTCTTTTTTTTTTCCTTTAAACTAATTTTATTTTAATATTTTTAAATCATTTTAATGTGATAATATAAAAAAATTAAAAATATATATTATTTTAATATATTTATAAATAAAAAATACTTTAAAAAACAATCACAACTAAATTGAAAACCCTGAAAAAAAGGTGAAACATGCTCATGAGCAAAGCAAGCCAAGAACCGTAATTTAGCTTTTCATTAGCTTGGGTTGATCGTGGAAGACTATTTGGAAATTATATATATATATATATATATAATCTCAATTTATTAAATCTTAATTAGATCTTGATTTTGCCGTGGAACCAATGGTGAATCTCACTAGCTAATCTAATGGCAATCGAGTAATTTACTAAGAAAAATATTTTTTTAATATTATTTACTTGATAACAAATCATAGAAAGGGTATATATTTGCAAATGAAGTAAATGATTTATTAAGTTTTGAGATAATCATCACTATTATTAGTAAATAAATTACTCGATCATAAATTGCTGTGGAAAATTGATATATAAAACATAACAAATCATTTACTTCATTTGCAAACCAATATGTGTGTGAATACACACACACATACTAGACACTTGGTTTATGTATTTTTTTTAATATGTTTTTGTAGTTAAAAAACTTTAAAATAAAAATAAAAAAGTTTACGCATACATGTAATTAAATAAATTGAGAATTATATATATTAAAAAAACATAAATGATAACAAAAAAATAAATAAAAAAATTGAGAGACAAATATAGATCAAGATATTTAATCTCATAAGCAGAGATATATTATTCAATTATGCTTGATAAATTTATTTTTTTATTCAAGAAAAAAAAACATAAATAGAGACACAAATTAAATTGAGAAGGTTAAACATACTAGCCTAATTTTTTTTAAAAAAATAAAATCAAAACAACCTTGTTTTGATCGAAAATAATTTTAAGAAAAAAGTCAATGAGTTTTCAAATTTTATTTTATCTTGGGCCAACTCGGGTTTTTGAATGTGTCAAATCCATCAACTTCTTCCTCTATTTTTTTTAAACTCGGACTAGCCCAAGCTCTAAATCAACCCCATTTCAAAGTTAACCTGTTTTTATAATTGAAGTTATTGTAATATTATTAAATCCAATCTTCAATATAAATTAAAAAAAAAAAAATTAATTTATAACTATTTTTTAAAATATTTAAGTTTAATAGTAATAAATATTAAAAAAGAGGAGATGTTGTGGTGCCTTAGAGAAACAAGAAAGGGAATGTTATTGTTGAAGACATAAATAAAGAATGTTCTTTTAATATTAATGGATGAATTTCTGCCATGCGATATACATCATTTAATTATGTTTCCTTCACTACCAAATTATTGCTCTTTGTTTGGTAGTTAATGTTACTATAGACTACCAAGAGGTATTTATTGTAATACCTATACATTAATATATTTGCGTTAGAAAAAAAAATTATCCCACAACTAGCATTTTTTAATATATTTATTGACACAAATAACTCTTGATTTATTTAAATCAAGTATCATTTATAGGCCTTTTGATTTATAATTAGGATTTTTGTTATAAAAAATGTATTTGACAAACTTATATATTTATTTATTTTACCAAAAATAATACAACATGCGCCAAAAAAAGAAGTCAAATAACTAGCATAAAATACAAACCATTTAGTAATTTTACTCCAAGATCTTAGATTCAAGTACTGTGATTACTAATATGATAATCATTAGAGACTTACACGATCATTAATTTTAAGACTCGTGAAATTATTCGAAATACGCGCAAGCTAGCATAGACAACAACATTAATAAAAAAATAACTCAAAATTCCTCTAAGTTATGTATAATTTAAACAACGAGAAGTGCCAAATTCTTGGCTGGCTTGTCTTTTCCGAGAAATCCTTGTTTATGAGACACACATCAATATGGTTCTTGTGCTGGTGTGCTCTAAGCACAATCCCAAAGCAGACAGCATCAAGCAAAAGAACAGATTCCATCCTTGAAGATGCCCTAAATCATTGCCAATAGCTTCATTGATCGACTTTTTTAAGACAAGAAGAGAAATCTAAGGTTATGTGGTCTTAGGGTTGGAGCCCTACGAAAGAAAAGGTAGAGCAAACAAATAAAAGAAAAGCATTGAATTTCTGTTGGATTTTCATTGAGAAAAAGAAAAAAAGAATAAATGCTTATCCTTTTTTAATAATAATAAAAAAGAATATATTGAGGAGAAATTATATAGCAATAAGTATATATATTTTAGCCCTACGGCACCGTTTTTATTATCCTACACAGGGCTTATCTTCTCAATTACGGTGACACCTTTAATGTCAATATTTGAAAGTGTTTTCCTTTTTGCAACACCAAGATTTTAATGGTAATATCAAATTTATAATGTTTTGTTCCAATTAACAATGAATTATATGTGCTAATAGTTTCTCAATTATCATAAATATGGATTAGGATTCCTTATTATTATTTTTTAAAAAAATATATCCATCACAAAATATAACAATGAATTGTACATATTAATTTTTTATATTTTACATTATTATTTTTTATGTTTTTAGATTATTTTGATGTATTGATTTAAAAAATAACTTCAATCACACTCCCAAACAAGACACGAAGTGGGACAAACCTGTACAATTTCTTGCTCGACAACTCGATTCTCATCCAAGAAAAATCCTTGAACAAATCATCAATGAAGGGTGAAACCACAACTTTTACTGAATATCACAATAACAATTTACAAGAAAATGATACATTATCCTTTGCTTTGGCATACAGAAAAGGATGTCAGCATTTGCACAGCTACAGGCAGAATGTGATGTTCATCCAGGAAATGATTTTCCTACTTTCAGAGATGATTTTCCTTCTACACCTATGGCACCTCCTATAGGAAAAGGGGTGTGCCAAATTTGGCAAAATATGAGAGGAAACCTTGCTGAAGATATGTAAAATGTTCACTTCAGTCCATAAACTTGTGATTTATACTTTAATGGCTAGTTGGCAATCGATGCCATGGTCCGATCTGATCAGCTGTGAAGCTGCTCCATCTGCTTGAACAACACATCTTTTCCTGCAACCACAGATTCTGGTATAAGAGTCTAGCACAGAGCTTGTCTATCCTGATGATTTAGTTTTACGATGAATCAAGAGCTGTTCATCAAGTTCAGGCCAGGATCAACATGTTTTGAGGCTGTCTTTGTTAAGGAACCATCTCATTTAAAAAGCTTAAACTTATAGGTGAGACCCCATAATATGATTTATATTATTCACTAACATACCTCCTTAATTGAAAATCCTTTGGGCTTGAAACTTGCACAGGCTCACATCACTCCTGTGCTTAGTTTTTATCAAATAGAATGGGGGTGGTGATATTCGAACTCGTGACCGCTAGGTCAACAAGGCTCCGATACCATGTTAAGAAACCATCTCACCTAAAAATCTTAAATTTATAAATGAGACCCTATAATATAATTTATATTATTCTCTAACAGTCTTTAAATAAGATAGTCTAGACCAACCAACTCAAACTTAGTCTGCAAATAGAGGATTCATTCGTATCGCAGAGAACTACCATCTCATTTTATCTCAAAGAAATTAAAATACATCTCATCCAAAAAATAAAAAAAGAGAAAGAAACATTGAATTCGAGGAGAGAATGCTCAGCTAATAGAATTTGAAAGAACTAAAGCAGTGTGAAAATCTTCCTTCTTACAATATATTCCAGCAGTTCAATTCAATTTCAGGAACTATCAAAATGCTTCTACATGTCAATAAAAGATGTTCACGTAGCATACTTAACATATATTTTCAAGAAATCATCTCATAGTATAATTTATATTATTTTCTAACACTCTCTTCAAGTGAAAGTTTTTTGGACTTGAAACTTGTACGGACTCACACTGATTTGTGCTTCGATTTTTATCAAATAGAATGTGATGATGGGATTCGAAATCGTGACCATTGAGCCAACAAGACTCTGATATCATTTCAAGAAATAATCTCACCTAAAAAGCTTAAAATTTTAAGTAAAACTCCAGAATATAATTTATATTATTCTCTAATAAATATAACATATACTTACAATCAAAAGTTGCCCAGCTCGAAGGAGTTTCCATGGAGGGGATATTTTGTTTCGTATCATCGACATAAAGCAAGCTGTAGAGATCCTTAGGACCGTCGGTCTTCTTTATGCTCTCAGTTAGTCCCTTTGGTGTCGGTAAAGCAATTGGATCGCTCTTCATGTCCAAAGAAGCCTATATGAAAAAATGGGCAAGCTTTAGAACTCATGCATTGTTTTTGTTTATTTAAACATTCTATAGATAATTAGAATACCACACTATTTGAGAGTGTGGTTGTGGTTGTGGTTGTTTTTTGAAAATATTTTCCATTCAAAAATGCATTAAAATTATGTATTATTTTTTTTATAAATCATTTTTGATATCAGCACATCAAAATGATCTAAAAACATCAAATTTTGTTAATTTAAATTTAAACTTAAAAATAAAAAATTTCAAATTTTTTCATGTGGTTGTGGCTGATTTTTGAAAATATTTTCCATTCAAAAATGCATTAAAATTATGTTTTTTATTTTTTAAAAATCATTTTTGACATCAGCACATCAAAATGATCTAAAAACATCAAATTTTGTTAATTTAAACTTAAAAATAAAAATAAAAAAAAATTCAATTTTTTTTCAAAAATGCTTTTTAAAAGCACTCTCAAACACCCCCTAAAACTTTAGAACGTGATTAAGATTCTAGCTCCCATGCTCTTTTACATATTATTTTCAGGTTATTACTAAGATGCAAGTCTGGTAGAGTTTTCTCTCAATCTTAAATCACCAATATTAAGATTTATGTTATAGTTTGTGGCTGATAGATGTTATGAAACCATCTCACTTAATAACTTAAGCTGTTAGATGAGACTCTAGAATATGATTTATATTATTCTCTAACACCCTCCTCTCAAGTGAAAGCCCTTTGAACTTGAAACTTGCACACACCTGCACTACCTTGTGCTTGATTTTTATCAAATAGAATGAAGATGGTAAGATTCGAACTCGTGATCACTGGGTCAACAAGACTCTAATATCAAAATCATCTCACTCATAATAATTAATTTATATTATTCTCTAACAATAATCGGTCGAGCCACTAGGTTTTTTAGGCGGTTTAGGATTTACTATAAATGCATACCGTGTAACCTATTCCAATATATAGAGAAATCAAAGCTCCTCGCTCATGCAGGCATATTTCCGAACCATGTTAAGTTAAATCTTATGTTCTTTTTTTGTTCTCTCTTGTTTTGCAACATTCATCAAGCTGCAGGTTTCACAGCAGTTTATATAGGAACATTACCCAACGAGTTCTTGTCAATGGAGGAGAAAGCTGTGCTGTGATTCTGGAAAAACTCTCTTCGTCAAGAGACTGTGGCCGTGTTTGCCTCGGAACAACCCTACTGGCTGCACCTTCAACAAGCACGCCATTGTTATAGTTAATTCGACTGAAAACCTGCGCTGGTTGTTTTGAATTTCTTGAAACCCATCTTTTCTCCCCATACCTGGAAAAATTCAAAGTGGGTTAATCACGATGGAAATCTTGTTCTCAGATACAGCTCACTATGAACTTCAGTAGCAGATTTACTTGGCATGGATAAATCTGTCAGTCCCACTTCTGTCAAAATTTCCAGGCAGTTCTGCTTCCCAGTAATCATTGGACCTCCCGTTACCCACGGCTATTACACAAACAAGTTTAAATGAAAATGGTTAGAATAACAGTTATGCTGTAATGGTCATCATGCAAACTCCAAATCAAACGAGATCAAAAGCATTTCCACCATTAAACTGTAAATTATCAGCTTGAGGTTCTTATCCAGAGAAGCTTGATGACTAATGAATAGCAGCAGAGACTACCAGTCAGATTTTTGTAGCAAAATCTTAAATTTTTCTGTCATTCATAGAGGAAAAAGTCATGAAAACAACTTATGTTTGAATTGAGAAACTATATCATTCACAGATGATTGATTCGCGATTCATTTCACTAGTAACAGCAGTGAGATATGCTTACATTGCATGAAAGCAACCTGCTCCGGCAGCCATGTATCCAGTGTGGTAGACCGTACCTATTCGCAAGGCCAGAATGTACAAGCCATTGACGTGATGTAGTGAGGAGACAACAAAATAATGTATAGCAATAAAAATGGAAGAGCTAATAACAAAAGAAGGAAAAAAATTGCTATACAGGTAAAGATCCTAGATTTTGCTTGTAGAGGGCGAAAGATGCACCAGAAAAGAAAGAATAGCAATACGAACCTGAGAAATATGCACCCCAAGACCCCGATGAATTCCTGAACATTGCATGCATATAAATATTCCAAGGTTCACGCTTGCCCATCGCGGTGCCCTGAGAGAAATAGATTGAAAAGACAAAATTCTGAGATCAAACTTCAGCAGTATCTTGGACAAGTAAAGATGTAATTTGAAATTCTATACATCCATATTTTTGCATCATCAGAATGTCAAAAACTACTCCAACTTGTGAAAAAAATCCATGCCAGCCAGGATTTTGACTTATACCACACAGTTAGCAGAGAATGAGAACCATCAATCACGATAATTCAGTTCACTATGCTCTTTTAAGACAGTAACTTTCTCAACGATTTTTCTGTGAATTTTGCAGTATGTTTGTCTCTTGGTCCTAAAATCACCCGGGTGCTTCCCTCATTTCAGGAAATTTGAAAATAAAGAACTCCCTCTAGGATAGACTAAAAGCAGAGGCTAAAAAACATAAGAGAAAATCACAAAACTCCATATCTGGATATACGAGTTCTGCAGAAGTTAGGTTCGAGAGTGCTTTCTAAGAATTTTGATCTCATGTTGCAGCTTAATCCAATACCCATTGAAAGTAGATTTTAGCTAAACAAGCACCTCATAATGGTGAACACAAAGATTCTAGCTCATCTCTAAAAGTGGCTAGGGCATGACACAGCCTAATCCAAAACCAGGTGAGGATTGAAACCTATTATAATAAGGTTCAGGACATTATAATAGCGAAATTGATTAAGCTGAAGCTAAGAAAGGGTCTTAAATGAGTACTTGCTATGACAATCAGCGCATTCTCTGTTCTCCCGCAGCTTAAGAAGGCCCTCCAATATCTGCGTAAGAGAGTAGGAAAAAAGAACACAATTTCAGAGAAAAACTGGATGTCGATTAAATAAATTTCAACTCTATACACAAAAACTATTCTCTCTGTTGTGTTTATTATCAGAATGGCTTAGAAGAGTGAGCTATAAGTATTCTGAGGTCCCCAGTTTTTTGGTATTGCCCTCCAATGATAATGTTACTTCTAAAATCTAGACACCAGATGTAGTTTCTACCTGATCTGGGTTGATACTTTACTCTTGAATCTTGTATAAGAATCTGCTGTTTCTAACTCTTCTCATCTACATATTTTTGAGTCCTCTCCTTATGGATTTCAATTTTCGACATCGTCAAACCCAATTATCATTTGCAAGAGTTGGTGAATAAAGTTCGTATCATTCCTATTATAGAGAACTACTATGTATTATAGCACCAGTATAAGAGATTATAATGTGACACCCTTTGCTCTTCTTAATCAGCTATGTTTTGAAACGAATTCAATGGATAGTTGGAAAAAGAAGAACTAGGACAAGAAAAGAAAATATCCTGATGAGAAGGGCAATTGAATGCATGCTGGGGTTATTAGACAGGGCAAGAAAAGATGATAAAGAAGAAGGAAAATCGATTAAATCCTGACTCAAATCCAATGATCCCACAAAACTAAAACAGAAGATCCTAACCAGTGACAGAGAAGATGGTGAAAAAGGAAAGCAGACCTTGGTGTGCCTGGCATTAAGCTCCTTGGAGACAGAGGATTTGCTGTTCATGTTTGCCTCCTTCAGCTTTTTTTAAGGAAATGATGATTATATGTGTCCCCTATGATCCGAATCCAATCCCAGCCATCAAACAAGAAAGATACGCCATGCACGCACACAAAAAAAGGGAAGAGAAAGCTATAAATTGGATCAGAGATGCTAAATGAGGATTTGTTTTTCAGAGTTTTTGTGATATGGGTTTTCTTGTGACCAACAAAATTGAAGGAGGGAATGATTGGGAAAGCTGAAAAGACGGCAGCAAATGCAAGCTTTGATTTGGTAGGCTCCTCGCTGTTATATTTGGCGGCAAATTCCTACCTGCCTACCATCATATATTTCTTCCTTTTAAAATTAGCATGGCGATCGGACCAAACAAAATGCGCTGCACCTTCGAATTTGATGGGTTTACTATCCAATTCTACCTTTTCTTTTCTCTTTTTCTTTTCTCCAGGGTTTCTCTTTGAACTTGTTTCCAATCGTTTGAACTTTGAAATGATTTTCTGAATTTGTAGGCCGACATGATTATGTTTAACTCGAACCTAGCCTACGTGTTATTTGAGATTGTGGTTGTTTTTTTTTTAAAATAGTTTAAAAATATATCAAAATGATGTATTTTTATTTATTTTTAAATTATTTTTGACATCAACACATGAAAATAATCTAAAAACACCAGAAAAATTAATTTGAAAGTAAAAAATATAAATTCAAATGAAAAATAATAATTTTTTTCAGATGCGTTTTTAAAACGAAGTGTCAAACACCGTCTATATAATTTGCTTTTGAATCATTTTGAATATTAACCTAGTTAAATTTAGATAATCTAACAATTAACTTGTAATTGTATGTTTGATATTGCATTTCAAAAGTATTTTTTTATTTATAGTTAATTTTTTTTCATGTATCTTATGTTTTTATATACTTTTGATGTGTTGATATTAAAAATAAATAAAAAATATATTTTAACACATTTATAAATAAAAAAATATTTGAAAAAATAACTTCAACTACACTCTTAAACGAACTTATTAGTGACCCAATCAAAACTAGAATAAAACCCGACAAAGAGTTAGGGATTTGATGGAAGAATAATGATTGAACCTAGTTTTGTGTGGCTTCTTTATTTAGCAAGCTCCATTTTGGGGACGCAGTTATCCGGGGACTAGAATGCTGTGAACTATTTGTGACACTGAAGTGTTTTGGAGCCATTGCTTTTCCTTAAGATTTCACTGCATCTCCCATGCTAGGAATTTGCAACAAGTTCAGTCGAGGAAAGATTTGATTTAATTCATGAAGAGGATCCAATTGAGACCATTTGCAGGAAGGACAAAGTAATTCGCGGTGGGATGATTCACAATTCTCATCATCCCATTCACGAGACATCAACTTAAAGCCTATGGAGAAAATTCTACTTGGTCTCTATTTTGATATTCAATGTCATTTAAAAATTTAAACTGTAAGGTGAGACTCCGGAATATAATTTATATTATTCTCTAATACATCACTCAAGTGAAAACTCTTTGGGCTTGAAACTTGCATAAACCAACATTGTCTTGTGCTTGATTTTTATCAAATAGAATGGGGTGATGAGATTCGAACTTGTGAATGCAGGGTCAATAAGGTTATGATATCATATTAGTAATCATCTCACCTAAAAGGTTAAACTGGTAGGTGAGACTTCAGAATATAATTTATATTATTCTCTAATACCTATATCTCAAGTAAATGATAGTGAAGAGAGAATACCACAGCAGCAGTTCCTCCCCAGCTCTTCAAGTATTAAATTGAATAAAATTCTGGTAAAAGTAATGCATGATGAAGAGCCAATCGGCCGCAAAATTCTAAATAACGAAACACTGACTAAGCTCCAACTACAGAAATATCCCAGGTTAATGATTCTCACTCACTGGAATCTCTTTCCAATAGACAAAAATAGCAGTCAAAAGTAAAAATAAACAATAATCATGCTTGCTGTGACATGGATCATTATTAAGCAGAGTTTCTCCAATTGTCCAAGCAAGCTTACCGCAACTTCCAACTCCTAAGCATGTATTCTGTCATCATGGACACGGCCTGCAGCAAATTCATAATATTTTTAGTTGAATTCCTGGAACTTCAAGAGGCTACGGCAACATATTGCATGGCAAAGAAGTTCATCTAAATTATTCTGATAAAGAGTTCATTGGAACAGCATTAGTGACTGAGTGCACTATCATTTGGTACTAACACAAACTAAACTAGCCTCCCTAACCCTGAAATGTATAGTTATCTTAATTGGCTTGAGCAATAGCCATATTACACTTATGAATTTTTGGACAGATTTCCCGCCACAAAATTGACAAGCAACTGTAAGGACATGCAATAGTAGTGCCTATCCACGCTCAATCTCATATCAAATACAGAAAAAGTTCTAAATATCACTTGCATGCGTAGATGATGCTTTCATCAGTGAAGAATCATGATTTTATAAAACATAAACAACTGCTTTAATGAACATTCTGATGATGAAGAATTCATATGTGCAGAACTTGTTGCTGCAATTCTCCTTTAAAGAGGATGTTGTGAGTTTGAAGAATTCCAGGTTACTACCATTCAGTTGCAAATATTTAGTGCATCAAATATTTATTCCCTATCAACCAGATTAGTTGAATAGAATTCAGTGAGGTACAAAAGAGACAGTGGAAATGAAAAAAGAGAAGCTCAAAAAATCATATCTTGCAACCACAATGCTGAACCTCCATATAAATGCTTAATCATCATTGCAAGCTACTATGAAGAAGTTGTATTGGAATAAAAGTTGGTAGTCTGACCATTAACTGATTCTCTAGTGGAAGCCAGCGCAGGGAAATCACAAACCGGGGCTATAAAGAGATCATCAGCTAATCTATGTCTTTGCAAACAATTCACCGACATGACAAGATGAAAGAACAAACGACCGATCAGGACTATGTAGCTATCATGTATCAAGTTCAACAGTGCACAATTGAAAGAACCATTCCATTGCTATAATGCAAGCAGCATGAAGAGGTAAATCATCAATATGGGCAGGCTTAAAAGCAAAAGTGCTAAATTGGCAAACTCATGGGCTTTAGACAACGCAGAAGGACAACAGTATACAGAATTGTTAGGAAGAGAATTCCACGACTTTAGCATTAACAAAATTATACTAGGTTAATTGTCCTTGTAGCATCCTCAGGGATTGCATCTATCCTGCTCCCTGGAGGGCGAACAACCCACTCAAGATTTAGGATCCCTCTTGCTATAAATGAGAACTCGACATGTGAAATTATAAGGATAGACCTCAGTGCTGAGACCAACTATGAAGGAAACGAATTGTAACAAGTCTGCTAATGCAACAAATTCAAATTCAATGTTCTATGAATTTTCTTGACAAAAAAACAAAAGATTATATTTTTCAGGTCAAGAATTCCTTAAAGCATCACACCCCAATATCCCATCCACTTCAAAAAATCAAAGCTCCAGTCAATTATCTTCTGACAAGGCAAAAAAATCGAAGTACCCAATTACAGCAAGACATTCAAAAAGACTTGGAGCAATTTAAAAAACACAAAACCCAAGAACAAGAGTAGCCCAGAACCTCAGTTTCTCTGAACCTCGCTTGGATCACTTTTTTGCAGCTGCTCCTTCTTCTTGTGGAGTCTTGGCAACTATGGAGAGAGCATGCAATCCAGACTGCAATTCTTCCGCGAGTGCATCATAAACCAAGCGGTGACGCTTTACTAGGTTAAGTCCATCAAATTTAGGAGACACGATCTTGACATTGAAATGAGTTTCCCCTGCAGTATTGCCTTTCATGGCAGCATGGCCTGCGTGCTGGTGTGATACGTCTTCGATTTCCAAAAGACTTGCTTCTAGTGATGATTGTAATTTTGCTTTCATCCTGCTTGCTCGCGACAGTATCATGTTTGCTACTCCTCGCGAGCCCATTTCGGATTTTTTATCGATCAATGGAGAAGACGCGAAGAACAAAAGAAAAGACTTTTGTGAGACTGTAGATTAGAGTAAAGGAAGAACCAAGAAAATCTTCTATGAGTTGGGGGGGGGGCGACTTTTACCCGGACAACATGACAGCCCACGGACCTATTAGCTTATAACGAGTCATTTGCCTAATGCGAGAGAAATGTTTTTTTTATCTCATTTTAATATGTATGATTTATTATTTAGTATTTTTATCCTTATTTTATTTTTAGTTTTCATCTCTTTATTTTTTTTTCGATTCTCTGGGATATATTTTATTTTTTTGTTCATATTTATGTATCTATATTTATACTTTTAATTTTGATTTTTTATTTTTATTGTTATTTATTTCTGTATTAAATCCAGTTTGCATTAAAGTACATAGTAAGTTTAGGTTTGATGGTGTGAAATGAGATTGAAACTCTCTCTTATACATGTATAGTGAATGTTCTATTGTTAGTGATTTGTTATCCTGGTGTGTTTTCTGTTTTGTCTACGTGTGATTTGATATATTTTTAGTTTAAATTGATTTTTATTTAAAAAGAAATTAAAATATATTTTTTATTTTTTAAGATTTTTTCTTGATATTATTATATTAAAAGTATTTCTTAACATTAAGATTAAATTAATTTAAGATTAAAATAATCTTAGTTCATTTTTTTATATACTTTAATGTGTTAGTATTAAAAAAATATCAAAATATATAATTAGTCTAATATATTTTTAGGAAAAAATGTTTTCAAAATAATCTTTATCGTTATTTTCAACACCTTATCCATAATAAAATAAATATATATAAAAACTAAATAATTGAAAGTTTTTTAGGTAAATAGGAAAGAACTAACATATTAGCCCGAAGAATTAAAAAAACTTAAAAACTTTAACAAAAGAGCAAACAAAAACATAAAATAAATGACAAAACAAAAACAAGTATTATTGGCTTAGAAAAAATCATTTGACTTGAACAACAAATAAAAAAACAAAGGGGAAAAAGAAAAAAATATATAATTTTTCAGATGATCACCAACACCAAAAGCATATACACTAAGAGTATATACATATAAATATGGGGAAAAAAAAGAAAATACCTTTTATAGTTAAAAAAAATGGTAATCTTATCATTATTATTGTGTAAAAAACAAAAACTATGAAATTATCTTGAAGAGTAAAAAACAAAAACTTTATTTGACAAAAGAGCAAAAAAAATCAAAATAAATATCATGAGAATTAAATTTTTTTTTATCTAATCTGAACAATAAATAAAAGTATTAGTAAAAAAGAGAAGAAAGAGAAAAAAGAACAAATATCAATTTTAAATTGATCGCTAACATAAATTCATATTTAGACACTAAACAAAACAAAAAAAAGAAAATGATAGAAATAAAAAAAAACTAAATTTCAAAGTATAGACACATAAATATGGATAAATAATAAAGATTGTCCAAGAATGAAAAAAAAAAATAAAAAATAAAATCAAACTAAAATTAAAAGAATAAGAGCATATATATATATATATATATAATCATTTTTAATTGGATGATAAAATTGTAACAAATTCAAACCTTGAGACTAAAACAATAAATGGAATTTAAAATAAAAAAAATCAAAAGAACAAGAGACGAATTGAAAAATAACAAATATGATCAATTTTAATTGAAGGACAAAATTGAAATAAATAAAGACATGCATACAGAAAAAAAATAAAGGAAAAATTCAAAAATCAAAAGAATAAGGGTTGAAATGAAAAATAACATATATAATTAATTTCAATTAAAATATATATTTTTTATAAAAAAAAAAAACACTTATATCAATTCAGACAAAAAAATAAAATAAAAAGATCATGGACTAAAATGTATTCTGATGCTGCAGGAAAGAGAAAAGGCACAAAAAAGCAAAATCGATAATTGACGACTGTCCACCCATCGTCTGTTGACACAGACCCCACCATGGTGGAAGAGGACATGGCGGCACATTCGGAGACACGGCGACTAAGCAACCTTTGTACATAGAACACGTTGCTTGAAAGGTGCATCATGGAGCCAATGATAGGCATGTCTGAGCGGACACGTCTGCGAGATATTTCAAAAAAAATAATAAATAAATATAAAACTATCTAAACACCCCCCCGAACTAGACACAATGAAAAAACCCGGTATCAAAATATCATTATGCCTCTTGCCTCAATGCTCTATTTTTGTCTTTTTCTAAGGGTATTTTAATAGTTATACTTACCCAAAGGTAAAAAACCAAAGGTGCCCTTACAGTAAGCGCATTTTGTTTTTGTTTCATCCGATGGTAAATAGGTGGATATATTGTGCACAAAAACCAAAAGTACCCTTGATTCTTCTTCGTTTCGTTGTACTGCATTTCGATAGGTAAATTAATAGTTTTACTATGCAAAAAAAATATGAGAAAGATGAAAACACCCTCCAACAATGAGATAATGCCAACACATTCTTGAAAAGTTGAAAATACCCATGAGATCAAGAGTTAAATTTTAATTCACTGAAGGGTAAAACGATAATTATACTATTACAATCCACAAAAGTCTGAGTCTAATGCTACAATATTTAAGATACGCAGTTTTAGCTTCTTTTTAAATCAATTAATTATTCGTTTAACTCAAGTTTATTATTTTTCTTTGAAATGATGTTATTTTATTTATTTATTTATTTTAATTGTATCGATTTAATCTGGATTTTGGTTAGTTCATGGGTCAATTTATTGAATCACTCCAGTCTTGCAGAAGCATTTTACAAGCTTATAAAAACAATATCAGTGAATGAATTAAAAAAAACCCAACACTGTGTGTTAAAAAAAGAAGTGAAAATCATACAAAATCAAATAAGCTTATTGAGAATTTAAAAAAAAATGAAATTAGATACCTCTCTCTCACTCACCATAACCTTCCATTCTTCAAACCCCTTGAATTTTGTCACACCAATTAGAATGTTCATTTATATATGTGGTAAAAATCTGGAGAGGTGAGGAGAAATGAAATTACAAAATTAATCACACTAATTTAACTCTCATGATATATGTCACCAGCATGATTCTTTATTTTTTTTTCTTTAAAAAATCATATTATAAATTCAACAAAGATACAGTTCTTAAGAAAACTTGTATACTCACTAAAACGTATTTTGTGGATCTAGTTGAGCGAGTAAAATCATAGTTATTAATATTTTAATAGCCATGATATATGCTTATAACAAATTATTTTTCACAATGCTTGTATATATATAGTGATATATTTATTAACAAAAATATTAAAAAAACTTGTATACTCTTAAATAAATTATACTTAATACAGAGCCTATTTTAATCAATGTTTAATATTTTCTCAAAAACAAAAACCACACAATTCCATGCAGCATAACTCTACACATTTTGAAACTATGAAAAATATTTCATAGCCATATAACATTTATTTTGTTAATTGATTGTATCTCTAGATGAACTAGTTAATTGCTTGTTCGACACTATATTTTAAAAATATTTTTTTAGAATAAAATTATTTTTATTTTTTTTATTATAAATTAAGTTTTTTTTGGTATATTTTAATTATTTTGATATGTTAATGTTAAAAATAATTTTTTAAAAATAAAAATATAACATTTTGATATTTTTATAAATAAAAATTAAAAAGTAGCCCTAAGTCTCTTTCACAATTTATGCAATAATTTCAGATCTAGAAAACCTATTATTGTCTTAATGCTGAAGATTTCATCAATTGTCAACTACAGATACAGTAGTGTCCTCCTGAAGAACATCATTAATATCCTCAAACCCAACAGTTTTTGTCGGGAGACTGGTTGAGTCTTCGTATAATTTTGTCCTCCATTTTATTTTTATTATATGTATAAATACAAAATTGTTTTATATAATAAAAGAAGTGACATGGCTCAAATAAATAGACTCATATGATAAAATAATTTTAGGTCTGTTTGATAACTGGATAATGGAATTTAAATTTTATTCTTCAAGTAAATTATTTGAAACAAGTACTTCCGAAAAAGATTTTATATTTTAAAATTTAAGTAAAGTTGAGAATAAATCATAACTCAGTATCTTTATTTTAAGAAATGAATTGCTTTATTTTTTTAGTTTTAAAAACTATAAATTCAATCTCTCGACCTACAACAATTAGATCTTTGAATATTTATTAATTTTGTATGCTTAAACTACCAGTATAAACTATAAACCATTAATTTTAATATGACTCAATATTAAGTAATTAAAAATCCATAGAAAAATAATTTGTTAGCAAATCTAAAAAATATAAATATTTTATTTTTTTTAAACAAAGATAAATGGTCTATTGAAAAAAGTGTAATTATTTGTAAGAAAAGGACTGGGTTATAATTTACAAAAATATTAAAATATGGAATTGGGACATTGAATTCAATACCCATGCGTCATCGTTTTGTTCTCTATCTAAGCACCTATAAATTGACCAAAAAAATCTCTCCCTTAAAATAGCTGACTCACAAAAATCAGAAAATCCCATTTTAATCCTTCAATAAAAATAGCCATGTCTTCCACCGGCGGCGGCGTCCCGCAACTCTACTTCTGTCACCAGTGCGAACGGAATGTAACAATAACTTCAGCACCAACCTCCGATCCCTCATGTCCTAACTGTCAGGGAGGTTTCCTCGAAGAAGTCGATTCTCCAAACCCTAGCTCAAACTCATTCGATTCTGGTCTCGGCCCGGGCATCTTCCTCGACGAGTTCGCCTCCATCTTCGGTGGCATGCCCCCCCACGCCTCGATCATCAAACAACTCAACAACAACAAACTCCTCCTCCGCCTCCCCGCTTTTTCAAGATCCCGACGGTTTCAATCCTTTAGCGTTTCTTCAAAATTACCTCCAAACCATGAGAGCCGGCGGAGCAAACATTCAGTTTGTGATTGAAAATAATTCTGGTATGGGTGGAATGGACACCACAGGGTTTCGTCTTCCGACGAATCTCGGTGATTATTTTATAGGACCAGGGTTAGAGCAACTGATCCAACAGCTTGCGGAGAATGATCCTAATAGGTATGGAACTCCGCCGGCCGCAAAGTCCGCGGTGGAGAATCTCCCGGATATTAAGGTAACAAAGGAATTATTGGAATCGGATTCTTCACAGTGTGCGGTTTGTAAGGATAGTTTTGAGCTAGGGGAGGAAGCGAAACAAATTCCTTGTAAGCATATCTATCATAAGGATTGTATTATACCTTGGCTTGAATTGCATAATTCGTGTCCGGTTTGTAGGTATGAGTTGCCTACTGATGATCCTGATTATGAGCAGAGGAAAGGGAATGGAAATGATGGTGGTAATCTGAATGTGGGTGGTGGGTCTTTTTAGTGATGGTGATAATAGCGATGGTAATGCGCAGACTCCAAGAGAGACGAGGTTGAGGATTCCTATTCCGTGGCCTTTTAGTAGTGGTAGTGGTAGGTCTGTTGGATCTTCAGCGGAGGCTAGCTATAGTGGGAGTGGGAACAACAACGACGGGGATTCGAGAGGGAATACCAACTTTGGACCGGAGACTAGAGAAGAGGATCTTGATTGATTACTGCTGCTGGGTACTGTATCTTGTAACCATACACCTTCTTTGCTTGCATATTTTCTTATTGTTTTTGTTTCTCCTGATTTCATTTATCAATAAGTGGCTGTTTATGTTTAATGCTTGTCAATAATAGCTTGGTCTTCTTGATTTTACTTTTTTTTTTCTATTGAAAGATTGTGATCTTGATGGTTAGTAATGAATTGATGACACAATTGTGAGTTAGGAGTTTTATGTACACTGTTGATTGCGAAGCAAATCTGAATGACAGAGTATCTTTAGAGCCACATTATTTGTTTATCGGAGATGAGAATTCTTTTGCCTATACGATTAAAGAGTTGTTACATCAAATAGGATTTTGGAGTTATGATGTTTGCATACAATGTTTGCACTATTGTCATGGTATCTTGGCATATTTGCTGTGTGTATGGTCCCTGTTTATTGTTTTTTATGTACATCTTTTTGCATTCTCTATTTGTTTACAAAATGTCAAGATGAGAACGAGGATTAATGAGAATTATAGATGCCTGGCATTGAAATATGACATGATTGATGAGAACCACACTTAATTGTATTTTTCTGACTCTGGATTCATGGGAACTCTCAGTTTCTAGCAGGATTATCATTTTTGTCCATGAACATTACAGATGAAAGGCACTACGATGCATGCAGAGTATGCCCTTATTACGCACCAGTTGAATGTATAATAGGAATAGGATGCTAATACTGCAGATTTTTAGATTGTTTGAAGAGTTTTTGTATCATTGCAATGGATTTGACTTGGAGCTTGGGTGTGTACTTGCAATTGTCTTGTACATATTCATTCATTTTAATGTCCAGAACAAACACAGATGTATATTTGTTATTTGTTGTTGTCAAGAGGTGCTAAGGCGCTAGCCTAGGCACTCCAGGCAAGGCAAGGCAAAGGCCACAATGCCTCAAGCAATGAATTTCAATGAAGCGCTGCGTTAAAGTGAGCACCTGTTTGAAATATTCTTTTTTCTGTTTGATTTTTTCTTCTTTTTACAGGATTTATGTTTTGACCTTTTTAAAAAAAAAAATTACGCCAAGAAACAACTTGGTGGTACTTTTGTAAAAAACAAAGATAAGGGTATTTTTTTTTTTTTTAAACCACTAAAGTCAGAGGCACACATTAAGAAAACTTGAAGAGACACCAGCCACATTTTGCACAAGTGCAAAACAGGAAAGCATGGATGAAGATGTTTTTGAAGATTAGTAAATAATGACGATGATATTTATGTTTGCTTTTTAATCTATTTGGATACTTGCTACTTTAAATTATCTTGTTTTATTTTAAGGGTGAAAAATATAACTTTATATGACTATGTTATGGTATTTTGTATTTTATTTTTATTTTCTAATGATCTAATCTTAACTGGGAAGATATATATTTTAGATTTATATAATATGATATAATATTGTACGTATATTTTTTATCTATATTATATCGCCTTGGTTCATTCACGCGAGCACCTTGGGCATTTTACAGGTTTGGTGCCTTTTAGCGCCTTTTGCCTTTGACAACATTGGACCTTATTACCTTATATCATGTTGAGAAGACCATGGTTGACCGGCAACCTGATTCAGGAAATGTGAGAAACCCATATGCTATGTTTACAAAAGTAGTACCAGAGTTCAAACTCCATAAAGCAATATGGATAGAATTTATATCTTGGATATTTAATGATCTAGAATCTCAATTATGCTAGTGCTATATGTCACATGTTTGGGGCCCTTGTTAGAACAAAGTTAGATTGGATAAATACAATTCTTGCCTTTTTATGGATTCTTTCTGAACATGGAATTTGAAGTTGAATACCTTTGACATTTTGTGTGCATTTGTCTGATCAGTGGTTGCTAATGAATGTGGATTAGCTTTAGCTTGATGCCTTCTATTGTTTACCAGCGGCAACTTTTAGTTTTAGTTAAGATAAGATTTTATACTTATTGGTGAGTGCACATCCTATAAGACCTCTTCTAGATCTCCTCTCCATTCCTCCAATCCCATGTCTTCCCAATGAAAAATGTATAATACAGCTAGAAAATACTGTACAGTAGTTGTCTATTTCTTCTTGCCACTTCAGAATTATTGTCTTTTTGAATCAATGAATGAAGCATCACATGGTAGCATATCTGCGTGCTAGGCTGTATTATTTCAATGTTTTTGTGTGCGCATCCATCCAGTTAAATGGATAATCAATTCATTGGTGAAGATATTTCACCATATTTTTCTAGCCAAATTATAGCTTGTATACCCTTGTTTTCTTCCAATCAAGCCAAGTCAGTCTTCTCACATCCCTGCTAAATGAGGTATTCACCAACTTTCTTCGATCTTGAAGAACCAAAAGAAGAAGAGAAGTGTGTGTGTGTGTGTGTGTGTGTGTGTGTGTTTGTGTGTGTGTGTGGTGGGGGTTCTGGAATTTTCTTTGGTGAATTTTTTCGATGCTTGGAGCTGCATATAATATATACATGGAATATTTTCTTTATGCACACGCTTTTACCTGTTTCATGACTAAGCATGTGATGCATTAATTTCAGCATGCATAATTTTTTATTCTCCTCTTTCTGGCAGGGATGACAACTACCATATGCAAGGATTGTTGAACATAGAAAGAACTTACATGCGATTAGTGAACAGGTGCAATTTCAATGGTTCATGCATAACAATCCTATGTAAATGTTCATTTTTAACTCAATTTTCAGAATTGTTTCTAGTTGCATTATCCTATGAAAAAATTATGTACCACATTGCTTGCATGTTCTGTAAAATTCTTTTCATGTCCTAGCACTTTCTTGTTCTGTAAAATTATTTTTTATGTCCGAGCATTATTTAGACCCCTGTAATACATCTTTTTAAGTTGCTTTTGTTGGCAAATATATATTACCTAAAAAATTAAAACCAGTGGGTTTTTCATTGTTCACCCACTATGCACAATTTTTAATTGTTTTCAATTTAGCTCATAATCTATCATTTCCAACAATTTCATCCTAATTAAAGACCAATTGATTTTGATTTTTTAACTAAAACACGTGAGTTTATCATTGTTCATCCACTAAGCATAAATTTTTATTTTTTCAATTTGATTCTAAATCTTATATTTCCAACAATTGATTTTAATTTCTTTATGTAAAGGTGAGATTGAAAGCATAGGGACCAAAATAAAAAGGATGTCAAACATGGTGGTGTGCCATGAGTTTAAAACAAAATATATTTTGCTCTTTAAAACTTTAAAATTCACTTGCATTATACAATATTTGTGCTTCAATATTTTTCAAATTTATTTTTGGTATAAAATTTTATTTTTGTTATTTTTTAGTTCCTTGTTGAGAGGAGAGAGAGGTCATTGAATTTTGACGGTAAAAAAAATACATTATTGGCATTGATTTAGGTTACCAAATAAATAGAAAAATTATCTCAAATTGTTTCATTTGATGAGAGAAATTCAGTGTTTTTTCCCCTGTAGGGTTTGTAAAAAAGCATATATGATGAGATCGGGTTGATTTTGTTTTTATAGTGTTTTTCTTTTGTCATTATAGGTTTATCATGATTTTTAAAGTGTTTAAAACTCTCAAGTCCTGATTTTCCAGTTATTGTTGTGGTCGGATTCAGAGTGAGATCACGCGACGTGTTGTTTAATAGTTTTTTTTTCTTTCAAAAAGGCCCAAAAGAAGTGAAAAAGAGAGCTCAATTGTGCTATCTACGTAGCAGCCAGCAAGTGGGCCCTAAATAAATGGGCTTGGTCTGTATGTCTTGTCCTTTCTTTCTTTTTTTCATGGTTTTTATATATAAAAAAGTCATATTTAGATTAATATTTTTTTTATGTTTAAGTAGATAAGCAATACTTTTTATAATAAGAATTTTTACTTCCATTAAATGTTTCTAATATGTATGGTCATGTTATAATTTTTATTTTATTCAGTTAATTGAATGTTTGTTTTTATTTTTATCATTTAATTGAGTAAAAAAAACAAAAAAACAATATAGTAAATTGCCTATAATATAAATGAAGTGATTCTTTTATTGCAAATCCTCCTATTGCTTACCTCTAATTGTGGATTATAATAGTATTTTTTTATAAAATTTTATTTTGATCCTCAAACGTTTTCTTTGCACAATCTAGTCTTTTGAAGCATTCAATTTCATGGTTTTTGTTTTTAAGAGAGGATTGAATTGAAAGATAGAGAATTTAAGTTAAAAGATAGAGGGGGAACATCACACTAATTTGTATTGCGGATTACAGTAGTAATTTACATTATTTTTTCCTATCTTTTTTTTTTAATATGATCCTTATGTTATGTATTTATTGGTATTTAGAATTGATAATTTATCTTAACTTGCCTTTTATATTGATTAGGAAATAAATTGCATGATTTTATTCTTTAATTTTCACTTGCTTTTTATATGGTTTTTATAATAATTGATAATCTATTTTTGTTATTGTATAGACAAATAAAGAATAGTTTAGAAAAAATAAAATCCTACTAGGTGCGCCATACAACGCGACAACCACTGTTTCATGTGCATGCGTTTATCAGGCGACACATGTGGCGTTGTTTTACCGTGAAAATTGTCCGATCGTCGTGTCACCTAGGTGCCACCATGTCCTCTACCTCCCGATGCGTGTTGTGTGAAGGTGGTTGGTGAATGATTTTAGTTTTTTCCCTCTCTTGCCGCCGCAAAATACATGACAATCCTTCATGTTTGTGATTGTTTTATTTTAGTGTCTATTCTTTTTAATTTCAGTTTTATTCATGATTTTTTTCAATTGGAATTTTGATTGTTTTCAATTGTACCCTTCAATTGAAACTAATATATATGATGGTTTTCATTTAAGTCTTTATTCTTTTGATTTTTGGTTTGTTTTTTTGTTCCTTTAATTTTTTTGGTATACAAGTTTTAATATGTTTTAATTTTCTTCTCCAATTAAAAGTTTTAATTTGTTTTAATTTGATCATATATGCTACTTTTCATTTTGGTCCTTATTCTTTTATTCTTTAACAAAATAACATTGTATTTTTTTTATATAAAAAAAAAAATCTTTATTTGTTTCGGTCCAAAGGTTTTTATTTGTTTGAATTTTGCCATTCGATTAGAATTTATTATATATTTTATTTTTCATTTCGGTCCTTATTCTCTTGATTTTTTTATTTGGTATTAATTCCTTTGTTTTTTCGGTCCTTCTTGAAGAATGTGTGTTTTTATCCGTATTTATGTATCTATACTTTTAATTTTTAATTTTATTTTTTGTCGATTAAGGTTTTATTTTTATTTGGTTCAGTTCTGAAATTTTAATTTATGTAAGTGATCATTTTAATATTAATATTTCTCACTTTTACCTTTTTTGTGTGTTTTTTGTTATTTTTATTTGTTCTTCGGATAAGATTATTTTATGGTTTCATTGTTTGTGCAAAAATAATGATAATTGTAGTGGTTATTTTTTTTTGTAAAAATGGTTTGATTTTTTTTTATTCTTTGGGACAGTTTAATAATTTTAATTGTTTGGGATAAAATGTTGATAATAATGTTAACTGTTATAGTTATGAACTTATGATAATAACGATAACGTGAGGATGGATTTTCAATGATTTTTCTTCTTTTTATTGATAGAAAATTAAATACTTATTTTTATTATTTGATTATTGCAGGTGTTTTCACAATCTATAATTTGTTTGTTGTGTTTAATTTAAATTAAACTATAAAGTAAACTAATTCTAATATAATAATTTAATAATTCAGGTATCCAAATCTTTTTGCTTTTATAGAAAACTCGCACTCCATAAAAATTCTGCATATATTTATTATTTTTCTCAAATTTTTACTATAATACAAAAAATCTCATATAATAAATATCTTTATATTGAAAAGAATATAGTTTGAAGTGTGGGAAAATGACTAATATGTGTGTGATTGTGTGTGTGATAATCTCCTTAGAGTGGTTGAGTGAAATATAATGGATGGAGTGTTGAATGCCATCATAGCCAGGTGGCAGGCATGATTTCTTTTAATTTTGTCAAGAAATTAAATTTTGATTGAAAATATAGAGATGAATTAATTATAGTATGTAATGAATCCCTCCTCCTCTATTCTCCTCTATCAAAGCAATGTAGTTTTCTAAGAAAGCATCATCAAAGCCTGCTAAGTGAAGTTGAAGTTTCAGATTTGTGCTGAATTTATTTTTAAAAATATTTTTTATTTAAAAATATATTTTTTAAAATTATTTTAATATTAATATATAAAAATATTTTTTTACATCAATGTATAAAAATATCTAAAAATATTTTAAATTTTAAATTTTAAATTAAAATTAAAATTAAAATATATTTTTTAATTTTATCAGAAACATTTTTGAAAAATAGTTGGATTAAGAAGTCTAAATTTGAAGTAAATCATAATTGAATCTCTGAATAGTTCTACTTGCAAGTAATGATTCCTTTAAACTTCAGAAGTAAGCTGATTCGTGAAAGAAGGAGCAGGGGGAGGCAGTGCGCTGCCGCATGCGGCGCTTCGCGGTGATTCTGGTTTCTGTCTACATCTATCGCCGCCATCTCTAGCCATGCTCAGGTCTGCAGTGTTTTCCTGGAAGGATAAGTGTAAATGTTACTGTCTAGTTTGCTTTAAAACTGGTTTTATCAACCAAAACAACATAGGTTTTCAGTTTTGTAATTGGGTGGATAATTATGACGGAGTTTTATCGTGATTTTTTTTAAATGTTTTTTATTTAAAATAATATTAAAATGATAATTTTTTACTTTTTAACAATTATTTTTGATATTAGCATATCAAAATAATTTAAAACTAATAAAAAATTAATTTAATATAAAATATTTTTAAATATTTTTTAAAAATATTTTTGAAATATAATGTAAAATAATCACGAAGTTTTTATTTATCATGATGGTGCGGTGTGCGATGCGATTTGTATTTTGTTCTAATTATATTATTAAGAATATTTAATTAATTAACATGCATAAGTGGTTTTGAAGCTTTAATTAGCAAAAAAAAAAAAAAAACAGTATGTATATAATTTATAAATTTATTTAAACTTAATTTTTCAAATCATAATTATAAAATTACAACAATATCTAAAAATACATGGTACTTTTCTCTGGGGATTCAAACGATGGAGTATGACACAAGCAATTATTTTTAGAGATTGTCTTTTTTGTTTTTACGAAACGTAGGTATAAGCTGTCATTGATTAGAAATAAAGACAAATTACTGTAGTTTTAGATAATTATTTATTGGAATATTAAGTGTATATTTGAAAATATGATTGAAATTATTTTTAAAAATATTTTTATTTATAAATACATTAAAAATATATATATTATTAAAACAAATATATTTTTGATATCAACAAATAGAAATAATATAAAAACACTAAAAAAATTGATTTTAAATAAAAATATTTTTTTATAATATTTTTTTAAAATACTTTTGAAAAACAGTAAAAAAAAAAACATCCTAAGTCATTGACTATTTTTGCCGAATCTTCTCACTTCAGCAAACTAACACTTGTTTGATCCTCATATGATGCAATGAATATATATTTTATTTTCTCAAGAAAAAGAAAGGAAATTAAAAATGAGTGGACCATATATAAAATTGGAAAAACAAATCACAATTGTCAATTTAGATTAAAAAATTTGGCCAGCATCGTTTCGTGGTGGCTTTTAACGCGGCTGGGACGCATCGTTTTGAAAAAGATAAAAGATATGTTTGTCACCTCGTGTTTATTTTATTTTATTTTAAATTATTTATTTTATATTTTTAGATTATTTTATATACTTGCATAAAAAATAAAAGATAAAAATATATATTTTTTAATATATTACTGGAAAAAAAACTTTAATCACACATCAAAACATATACAAAATAAAAACTAGTCACGTGCTTGTCCTCCAACCGCGGTCGGGGTCCCTTTTTTTCTTATCAACGAAAAATAAAAACATGTTAAATATTGAAAACATGTTGTACACTATCAAGAAATGCGTGCGTAAAAATAAAATAAATTATATATATTAAAAGATGTTAAAAAAAATTCCCGATGCTAATCAAAGGATAAATATTAATATTAAGATATATGATTGTGTTATGCAAATAACTCTTCATAATTTTTTATTTAATTACATAGCAATATACATTTTTTCTTGTACAAAAAGCAATTAAGATAATGTTAATTTTATTCTAATTTATCAAGGATGAGGATAGTTTAAAATCAAATGACCGAAGTAAAAAAAACATGGGAAATGTCTTTTTTGATATTGCGTTTCAAAAATTATTTTGAAAAAAAATGATTTTTTTTTAATTTTTAATTATTTTTTAATGTTTTTAGATTATTTTTATGTGTTGATGTTAAAAATATTTTTTATTTTTTATTTTATTTTGATGCATATCTAAATAAAAAATACTTTTAAAAATAACTTCAATTATACTTACAAACAGATTGTAAGTGGTCATTTACAAAGTGTAAATTTTAAACATATATCAACGTTTTGGAGCTGATGTAATGATTTTATTAAGATTTTATGGATATCTATAAGGTATTTTTAAATAACAATATATTAAAATACTATTTTTAAATAAAAAATATTAACTTGATTTTTCAACTACGTACTTGGTGATTATTTTATTTTATTTAAAAAAAGAAAAAAAAACATGTCATCTATCACTTTAATAAAAATAATAATGTCTACGCTAGCATACTCATGTTTATAAACTAATTTTTAACGGGTCAAATAAAATTTTAAATTTAAATAAAAAATGATTAATTTATTTTTATATTATAGAGCCCATAAAAAAATACCACCTCTTCCCAATTTCATGAGAATTATCAAATTTGTTCTTCAATGCCGTCGATTATGGAACAATTTATTAATTTAAAAGAAAATGACTAAAAAAAACAACAACCTATTAAACCATGGTGTCGAAAATGTTCTTTAAATTCATGCAACGGAAAAGCTTGTTATAGTATTTTTTATTTAAAATTATATCATGATAATTTTTTAGAATTTATTTTTGATATTATTATATTAAAATATTCAAGAATATATAAAAAATTAATTTTAAAAGAATACATTTAAAATCTATGAAGCAATGATTGTATTGTTGCTCTAAACACACAAAATGTTTGGAAATATGATAATGATGGTATTTCAAAATACTTTATACTATAAAATATATTAAAATAATATATATTATAAAAAAAATTATTTTTGATATTAATACACTCAAAATTAAATTCTTGTTAAATGCTATTTGTCCTTGTTTCCAAGCAACCACTTAATTAATCAAGGGCTCGAGTTTATTTGAATGTATAATAAAAATTGATTCTTAATTTTTTTTTGCTTAGAATAATATTAAGATAATAAATTTTTATTTTTTAAAAAAAAATATTTTTAACATAGAGATATCAAAACTATTAAAAAATATATAAAACATTAATTTGAAGCTAAATAAATAAATAAATAAAATTAACAAACACGGTTAAACTACATTGACAAAAAATACCTGAATAAAGAAGATGATGTCTCATATTTTCTCGAAAAAAGAAAAAAAAAACGAGAAGCAGTATTTTTTTTTTGTTCTGAATTATATGAATAAAAAGACTCAGATTCAAGAAAATACCATCAAATTATTTTTGAAGACAAAAAAGGGAGCAGAACAGAGAACGAACTCTAGTTTTCTCTTAATCAAAACAAAATCTCCCTCGTAAATTTGATATAAGTAAAGCAAATGTGTTTCCTCCCCAATCCTCTGCCTAACGTTTGCAGTTTTGTGCACTCACTTTTCCTCTACCTCCTCTTTTAAATCAAATTAGCCACAGCCTAGTCCAGTGTTTGCTTGTCAAGGCTGGTAGAAGAATCTTATTGGATTCCATTTTCATCCCCCCTTCACCAAACCCCCTTTTTTTTTGTTTTTTAAAATATTTGTTTATACACACTCTTCCCTTTTTTTTATGATCCGGGCCTTGATTCTATTGTGGAAACAAGTCTCTTTTTTTTTTTACTCCTTTCTTGCCATCTTTAGAAGATAGAAAAGGGTAGCAATTGATCTGTATGTTAAGAGAAAGAAACCCACAGAAAATGTCTCCAAATAGTAATAATGCTATTACTAATGGAGGTGGGAGTGGTGACAATAATAGCAGCAGCAGCAGTAAGAATTACATAGAACATCAAGTTTCTAAGAGGGACACTCTTGCTGGTGTTGCCATCAAATATGGTGTTGAGGTAGGTGTTTCTCTCTTCTTGAATTTTGGTTTTTTATTTTATGACTTGTTTGATTTTTTCTTATGATTTTCTTGATGGGAACTGCTTATTGCGTGTTCTTATGACATGGTGTTTTCATAAAATGTCTTATGATTTCTTGTAATATGATTTTTAGGTGCCAGACATCAAAAGGTTAAATGGGTTATCTACAGATCTTCAAATGTTTGCTTTGAAGATTTTGCGTATACCATTACCAGGAAGACATCCACCTTCTTCCATTTTGTCAAATGGTTCTACTTCTCCAGGGTAATAATTGCCTGCTATACTCTCACTTCCCGTTTAAATTTGGCAATTTCTCTGCAGCGTTTTTTTCTATTGTCGTTGTGGAATATTAGCTTTGAAATGTATCGTCTACTTTTTCTATATGGATTCTGCACTTGTTGTGATATAGTCCATGCTCCTGAGTTTCGACGCCATGTTTTGGACATCTTTATCTACATCTTGCCTATAAATTTGTATTCTGCCTTGGTATAACATTAGTTGTTAGAACTAGATTGACAAGGATAGTTTCCCTCCCAATGTTTATAACTCTGCTAAATTGTCATTTGAAGTATCTTTCTCTTCGTTGGATTACCAGACTCGATCACTCTTGTTGGGCTCTCATTTTCAAAGCTAATCCCTTTTCACCTTCCATCTTCTGTTGCACAACTTATTCTGTTTTTGTGAATTCCGATTGTTTTTAAATGTTGATTTGCCGTTCATTTTTCCTTTCAAACAGTGTTGAAAAAGATTGGAAGGGTCTTATATGAGGAAAGTTTTTAATTTGTCCATATGAAAAACTTCTATAGACTGGTGTAATGTAGAAGCAATAAGAGTTCTGCTAATGTTTTTCTTTTACCGAGGAAATTTTTTTTCTCGTATACTACTAGTGGAGTAACTTGTGGTAGTAACTCCTTAGAGAGAGATAGACACACGGGGGAGGAAGATAGGTGGGAGAGAATAAATATTTTTTTTTTGAAATTGGTGGATATTCTTATCACTTTTGATGGTATTGGATGTGATTTTCTCTTTCACCATTGTATCTGTTAATAAGAACCTTATGGGAAATTGCACAACAAAAAAAAAGAAAAAAAAGAAAAAGGAACCTTATGGAATTGCTGCTCTGGTCTAGTTAATTGCTTTGAGCTTTGATTGGACAGTATTGTAGGATTGAGGAACAAGGGCCCGACTTTTATTGAGGTATGCATCAATACAAAGAACAAGATCTGTGATAAGTTCCCCATGATAATTAGCAACTCTAGTTGTTGACACCATGAAGCTCTGCCTTTTTGAGTGAGGTCAATTGAGTTTTTGAAATCCTTAGATTGCTTGTTAGAATGCACTGTAAGGATTTGGGACTTGAAGGTTTCAGATACGTTCCCATGAAACTGCATCAGATGCTGTTCTTGATGTAGTCGCTTGATCAGACATGTCTTTGGCACTAAGTTCCATGCAAATATTTCCTTGGGAAGTCAACATTAAATGGGGAGTGTGTCTTTTGGCCAAGAGGACCATCTCCAGAGAGCTTTAGGGGCCACTTCAATTGTCCTTGAAAACTATTGGGAGGTTAACCTCGTTTTACAACATTTCCCTCGCCTCTCCCCTTTCTTTCACTTTTTTTAATTGTTTTGTTCTTTACCAGAGGTAAGAAAAAAACAAAACAAAAGAATCGTGGCATCTCCAATGTATTTGTTATTTTAATTTTCCTTAAAATTAGTGGCTCTTTGGGATCATTGGTCATTTTGACTCGATAGAGTTTTTCATCTTTTACTTGGTGCAGGTTCCTTCTTCCCAGGTTTTTAATCTGTAACTTAATGCAAGTTCCTTGCCTTGGAAGATGCAGCCTAACATGATAGTTCTTTCTCTACTTTTTTTTGATTCGTCATCTGGGATGTCTACTAATTTGTGCTTCGTGTAGCAAGTGGGATTTCTGTTGGACATACAATGCTAAAATCTATTTCTCATCATTCATTTGCATTCAGTACATTACAGAGTTATTTTCATGTATTTCTAGAAAGCATTTTCATGTATTTCTAGAAAGCATTGAAAGAACAGCATTATCCTAATCTTCACGAGGCCAGATAGCCAGATAACTAAATTTCTGGATTAGTGAACCTCAGTGTTCTTAAATTTCTGCATTAGCTAAGTTCTCATCGTAATAAAATTTGTTATCTGCCACATTCTCTTCATGGTGTCACTACACTTTAATGCCAGATAATCAAGCAAGTCCTTGCATGGAATAACAACTCCTGTTGTAATGAGCTGAAAGGCATAGTAGATGGCCGATGTTCCATTCTGCTCTTTTTTTCCCACTGCAGTACTTTGTTTTCTTCAACCACCATTGATAATTTTTTGTTCTGCAGAACTTAACTATCAATTCAGTAGTTTTCTGAGACATCTGCGGAAACATGAATTAGTTCACAAAAACTAGGTTAGGGGAGGTTATGACTCATTGTTCTAGATTACAGGTTTTTCTTTCGAATTCTTTGCTTTTGGTGATCCCATAATTCCTAATATCTAAATGTGCAAAGACATCAATCAAATTTGCATTGAGTAATAAGGCTATAACTTTGCAGACAAAATAATGTTGACATGACACCACCTCGGCCACGCCTCTCGAATGTGTTGGAAACAATAGAGTCTTTAAGCCTAAAATCACCTCCAAAGAAGGTTTCTCCAGCTATGAGCACTTTACAGAAGTTCTATGATCTCAAATCTTCAAAACGCAAGGATTCAGCTGAAGGTATGGAGATGGCTGTTTACCGAAGAGGAAGCTTGGATGACTTAAATGAAGGGCTGCTGCATAGAGCTACACCAATAACTGGCTCATCTTATGGCAATCACAAATCAATAAATTTGGCCAACGATTTCTTGCTGGAGAATGGTTTGGCAGCAGAATACAAGCCTCCGTCAGAACCTAGAGAAGGGGAAGGTGAGAAATCCAATGAGAAGTTTGTTCGAAGACGCCAGAAAGCTGATGCTGATCCTAGAGCTGGCACAATAGAAAAGCTGTTGAAAGAAGAAAACAATGGTGGGAGTAGTGCTTTTTCAAATGTAACAGGAAAAAGTCTAGCCATGAGACCAAAACCAGCAAGCAGAACATCTCTGGCTGCTGAATCAGAGCCAGGATGGTTGAATGCTATGCCAGTGGGCTTGGGAGATTCGATAATTGCTGACGTGTCTGATGGAGTTCGTAAATCGTCAAGCTCGCCAGGTCTGCAGGACCAGGAGAACAGTAATTCCTCTTCTGTTTGGCCAACTTCAAAGTGGAGTTTGAAACCCGATCTACAGGCTCTCTCAACTGCAGCCATCAGTATACCAATATTCGATGGCCTGCCAAAGCCAATATCAGGACGCAGGAGCAAAGCTGCTCTTGATTAGCAAAAGTCGTCTGCAATCTCATAGAATCGATTTGTTTCTGTACTTAGCATATTGTGAATGATATCATCGCCACCAGCCACGTCATGTATAGCTACAAAGTGCAGTCGAAATAGGAGCAAGGCCAAGAAAACAAAGGTTAAAGAAATACACTCCTGTGTTTATCTCGAGAAAAGCTACAAAGGAGAAGGTAAAAGGAATTCCTTTTTTACGTTTTTCCATCTTGGATTTGTAATGGGTTGCTCGAATCTAGATCATAGTCTCAACTATCGTATGGTATCTGCATATGAAGTCATTTGTCTTATTCATTGGAAGTGCTTTTGCCCCAGTTGTTATATATAATACCCAGTTGCTCCTTTTGATCTTGATGGAATGCATATTGATTTCTTAGAGAGGCAGCCTTTTTTCCGTTTTCTTCTTCTTATGTTTCTAAGTTGAGAATCATCATTTTGAGCTGAATTAATCTTTTGGTTAGAATAAAAACCTTAAAAATGCATTCTACTTGGGACCTTGTGGTTCATGGTCATGGACTCACGTTGTGTTTAGCAGCCAAAAAAGGCCATACCTCATCGGCTCATCGTGCCACGGCCATCACCATCAAACATGGATCGAAGGACGAAAGGAGAGATGGGGCACAGCACCCTGGAATTCACCATTTAGAGCTTAATAGAGTCCAGATTGTGTAGTTGCGTTTAAGCTCGCCCGCCAGCAATAGAAATAACATGTGGTATTTATTATTCATGAATGCATTATTTTCAGAAGATTAACATGAATCAGATAAATACTCGCCATTTTTGGCTTGAATAAAGTGTTCGATGTCCACAGATATCCACAAGTTATTCCTAAAACAGCATCGCCCATTTTAAATGAGAGCCATATCACAATGGCAGATGCACAAATGGCCTGAAACTCGAAAGATGTTTCCTGTATTTGCATCGCAAAACAAAACAATCAAGAGAAGATCCATTTTTTCAAAGCAGATAGGAGGAGGTTGACAGCATAGCAAAGTGACCAGTACAGCATTCGACAGGGAAATAACAGCGCATGTCAAAAGTAGTATGGCACACCATTTCACACAAAGTTGCCAATACTGTTTTTTGTTTTGTTTTTTCAACATTCAGAGAGTTATACTGTTTATATATATATATATATATATATATATATATAAATTATTTCAAATCCAAAAATAAAATTATTTAAAATTATACCATTTAATCTAGAAAAACAATAAAATAATTTTTCTAAACAAAATTATGAACATATATGATATTACAAGAATGTTATCATCAATCTCGCAAGGTTTACATTCTCTAATTACTCTGAAATTTTAACATAACATATATAAATATATCAAGAAACTTCTCGTAAAATTTCATATTAATCTAGCAGTCGAATTAAGATATATGATTGATTTTGTAAAATTATTAATTATTTAAAAAAATACTATTTGACCGAAACAGAACGAGCGAAACAAAACCGGTACGTTTCAGCTAATATTTGGCCAAAAAATCCAGAACAAACTAAAATTTAAATCGAGATAAAAACAATATCTTTTTATCTTGTTTTTTTAACTAGTATGAAAAACAGAACGAAATTAACAATTATGATTTCACATGTTTACAGCTCCCCTCCGCTTGCACATCATCAGGGTCTTCAGCCGAAATACTGTCTTCAAATTATCTCACGAGCCTTCCACACGTCCAACCTGAAACCAAATAGAAATCATGACTCACCTACATCCATCCATAAAGCAATACTAAGCTACCGAAGCAACTTCCTTTGTTTTGCTTATTTCTTTCTTTTAGTTTATGCTAAACAAAAGGTAGATTTTATGTGGAAAAAAAAAATATGGCAAAAGGAAGCATATCCTAGCAAGTAGAAAATCAGATGATGTAAAAAGGAAGAGTTGCCATGGAGTCCAGAACAAGGGTTAAACAGTTGGGCTACGATTTTGCAGGAACGATGTTGCAACAAAAGAAAACCTAGTTCCATAACTCGAAATGAGAGGGGGATTCTCGCAAGGATAATACTTTTGATGGAAGCTAGTTAAACAGCATTCTGGGGATCACCATCCATAATAAGAGTTGCAAGACTAGTTTGTTTGGCATTCATATCCTAAAAATCAAAACACATAACAGCCACTGATACTGTTTAATTTGATGCAAGGCTCCAAGAAGGGAAGGGATGCCTCCAAAGAACATAACCATGGCATAAACAAATCACTATCAGGACAGTAGAAGATTAGAACCAATCAGTCATTACAGCTATATTGCATGAGTTTGTGTTGAAAGGGCTTTTCTTCAGTTTGCCACTTGTATATATATATATATATATAGCTTCCTATTTCTAATTTGTAGGCAGTTGGTAGAAATTGGTTGAAATTGAGTTTCATTCACAAGGACTAAAACCGGGGTTCATAGATAATTTGTGGTTTAGTGAGGTAATTAATAGCTCCTTGTGAATAGAATCTGCAACTATTTGCAATAATTCAGGGCATTTGGATAAGAAGCTTAACAAAATACGAAGTGAAAAAGTAACATATAATGAAATCAACATATGGGAATTAAGATCAATATATCTAGGATAAAAAATAACAAGGATAATAATTCAAGACAACCAAAATTCATTGCTAGAGTTTCTTATGCAAACACAATAAGAACCGGAGATCTTACTACTATTCTCTGAACAACGATTAGGCCTTAATAAAATATTAGCACAAGAGGCATAGCCATCGTAGTCCCTGCCTTGTACACGTTATATGATTAAATGCACAACCAACACATAAATACACTGATAGCCTCTCTCAATTATATCCATACTTCTCTGGTTCTGCAGCCTTTGGATCTCATTCATAGACAAAAAACCAAGTACAATAAAATATAGCAATCAAGGAAGACTTAGTTCATAATCTAAATAGGACACAACCCTTTCATACAGAGCTCAATACTCATTGAAAGTAGCCAAAACATTCTAGAAATTCAGAGTAAAGCGAAAAGATACAAATCAAGGAGGAAAAGGCTAAAATTCCCAACTTAAGTTAATGATTGAATATTGGATAAAAAACACATGGAATTAACCTGGTGCATCTGAGTTTCACTATATGAAGAAATCAACATTCATCAGACCTAAATTAGACCATGAAAAGCAATACTGAAATGTCAAGTCTTTAAGTGCACGAGATGTTATGATCAAGCATTCAGGAAATCCTAGACAGCACCACGAACCTTGAAATCTAGATGGAGAGAGATTTTAACTTCTTTACACGCTTGGTGGCAGGGGAAATGCCTTTGATTACTTTCTTCATCGATTTCGCTCTTTGTTGCATCCTTTTCTTTGCAGGCATCTCCCTAACTGGGCCCGGAGGTATCCCTTTTTTAAGTGCACTTCCTCTTGGGGTCACAGAAGGCGGTATTCTCAGACTTTGTGGTGGTAAAGGAGTGCTGGGCTTCCAAACCAAGTTGTTTGTCATGGAAAACCGGACTTTTTTTGCACTCTTCTCAGAGCTCTTTGCCATTGAGCTTGTGCCAGCTTCAGCATCTTCTTGGCCATTTGGATTTTCAGATTGCTTCCATTCCACCCTCTTCACTCTCTTTCTCTTTTTGGAGAGATTACCGTTGCCAGTGACTTTAGGAAAATCGCAGGCACTAGTGACACCCTCATCTATGCCCACTTCTGCAGCAACTTTCTCAAATTGCCTCTGAAGATTTGCTATGGCAGATTCATCAAACCTTACCAAACTATCATCAACAGTCTTTTCTTTGCTTGAATTCTCCCCATTTGGTAAATCCTCATAACCATTCTCATCAGTTATAGTACTCTCACTGTGGGAACCAGAAATGACATTCCTTTTCTTCTTCTTAGCCCTTTTGCTATTGCCATCCGACTCCTTCGCCTTTTTGCTTTTCTTCAATTTCTTGCTACCAGGCCCATTAGCAATGCCGCCATTCAAACCTTCCGCTCCCATACCACTATCAATAGGAACCAAAACTGGCACCTCCTCTCCATCCTCGTCACCATTACTCTCTGGAAGTGCAATCTTGATCCCCGAGGTCACGAAGTCCTTCTCTAACTTCAAAAACACTTCATGTAACCCCAAAATCACTTTCCTATTCCCTTGACAACACTCGACTGAAGAACCCAACTCATAAAACCTCTTAGAGAACCCCATTACCAATGCAATTGAACCCAAAACCACCACCTCATCATTGTCCCCAACGTCATCCCCCTTCATCTTCACCTCCAACAATTCCTTCCCCATCCGCAACAGCAGATCAAACACATTACTCTTAATCTTACCCAACAAAACCTTATCACTCACCTTCCCCATCACACTCAGAAAATTCCCAAAAAACACCTCCAAAACCGCCTCCTTCACAGGCAAGAAACCCTTCAATTCCTCAACAAAAACCGAAACAACATGATAGTTAACGCCGTTCCCTAAAAAATTATCATCAGCTAAAAAACCCTTTTCCACAAAACCCCTCATAAACCTTTCCACAACATCTAAACCCCACCCCTTCTTTTTCAAGAAACCAAAAAAAGAATTCACAAATCTCCTAATCAAAAGATAAAACTTATCTAACCTCAGCCCATCAATACCAGACCATTCCCTTCTCATAGTAACTAAAAAAACAGAGAAATAACTAAAACAAACAGACTCAACTTCAATAACCGTAAGTAAAGAACTCAGTTTGTTGATTAGTTGGTTCTGAGCTAAAGACTTATCAGCATGCCACATACAGTAAAACAGCCCTTTCCATAGTTTCTTCATAGTTTCTTCAGAGATTTGAGGTTGTGAAGGTAACCATTTGTTTAATAGAATCTTTAATGATTTGTTTCGGGTTTTGGAGTCGCTTGAAGCTAGTTGTTGTATTAGGGTTTTTGACGTTTGAGCTTGGATGTCTAGTTCCTCCATTTTTCTTGAGTGACGAGAGAAGAAACAGGGTTTTTTTTAAGGGATTTGAGATGTCTTTGTCTGTTTGAAACCAGGGAGATGCATGTAGTATACGCTAACGATGTTTTTCATTTTTCCTGATACGTGACAGCTGACGAAGAGTGAAAACCCTAGTGGTGGTTTTGGCGAATATGGAGTTTTATCTAATTACAAGTTATTTTAATTTTTGCAATATTTCATATTACTCCCCCAACTGTATAGGTGATCTCAGTTAAGTCCTTAAATTTTATTTTCTAATGGGTCCCGTATATATTATTATTATTGAAATATTAAAGTTTATTTTCCTTGCACTTGCAAGTAATTCTGATCTCAAATTCTACTTTTGAAGTATCTGAATTTAAAAAATGATCAATGAACAACCTTTTTATTTATAGTGGTGGCCAATTTTAGTTTATTATGATAATAATACGAGAGTTCTAATCCTCTAACTATTAACTAATAGCACAACCAACCTAAATGCCTAACCATTGGAGTACTTTGATTTTAAGTTTTAAATCAATACATATAATATTAAATAGAAAAAATGTTTTTCCTAAAGAATAAAGTTTTTAAATGTAGTTTAATTCTAACTCAAGTCATGATTTTGATAAATTCAATCACGAAACTCAGGTATATCTAGGGAGTGCGGGGAAAAAATATTTTTGAAAAACATTTAATATATTTTTTGTTTTAGATTAATTTTTATATATTTCTAAATTATTTTGATGTGTTGGTATAAAAAATTATTTAAAAAAACAAAAAAAATTATTTTGATACATTTCTGAATAAAAAAATAACCTCAACTAAATTCTCAAATAAACATTCAATACATTACCGTTTTAATATTAAAAAAAGATCATCTTGATTTTTTTTATAAAAATCAAATCATATTTTTTTATCGACCATACAAGTTGCTTTGAGCCCCGCCAAATCAACTGAATAAATCCATGTTTTCAACAATCTACTGTTTGGTATTGCGATCAGAAAGTGTTTATGAAAAAAATTGATTTTTATTTTATTTTATTTTTTACTTTAAATTAAAAAAATAGTGTTTTTAGATTATTTTAATGTGCTGATGTTAAATAATTTTTAAAAAATAAAAAAACATCATTTTGATATATTTTTAAACGAAAAATATTTTCAAAAATAACCGCAATCACACTTCCAAACATGCATGTGCTCTCACCACAAACGTACAACTTTATTCCCTTCATTTACCAAGATAATCTATCTAATTAATTTGCCAAGAACAAGGGGTTGAATCTTCATATGTTGCAATGCTGGCCCTACAATGACATCAATGGATGCCTTGCATTTTTAATCTGGAAACGTTGTCTTTGCGTGTGTGTTAAGGATTGTCTTTGTATTTTAACACAATATCTAATGACCCGATTCTGTAGTATACTGGTTCCACAAAATTGCCAGTGCCGACAAGAGCCTCACAGTGTCTATTGGATCCAGAAAATATGAAAAGGCCATGGGGCCACCCTAATTATCATTCTTTAGATTACATGTAAATGTCAGGAAACCAATAATTGTTGTTGTAGTTACAAGACATTGGTACAAAACAAGGTCTTGCACCACAATCAAGGATTCTTCATGGAATGTAATGTCAGATTCTTGCCTTTCCTGTCATTTCCTGGAACAAACTTAGGTGTGAGAATAAATTGCTCTTCAAGATAATAAGATGCCTTGTTCTTGATTCTTCTTTTGTTATGTGTTTGAGCTCACTTCATTAATTCCTTCCTGGCAGGAAAATGCAAACTTCGGCGGGTTGGGGCAACTCTTTTCCATATAAGATTGACATACTCAGGATGATCGACAAAAGGATTTCTATTGTGCTGATAAAACTTGCAGACTCTGTCATTTCTCAGCTTCTCTTCTCTTGATGGTGGATCGACTTCGTTCCATTTTAACAATGTCGAAAGAAGTCCCATCTCTCTGTTCTCTAAAAAACCAAGGGACACAAAAAAGTTAAGGCTGGCTAACATCGTATGCGGTTGGCTGCAGATCTTCCTCCTATCAACCTATGACCATTTTTCTCCACTTACCAATGCTTGGAGAATCAGAAAGGTGAAGATTTTGTCCACCTGGTTGATGAAGTCCATAACATACAGCCATGTACAATATTGCCCTTGCTATATCCCCTCTAACCTGCAAGTCAAGCAACGAAAATCACAGGTCAATGAGTGCCAGAAAAATTGAAGCCCGATTTTTGTTTCTTGTCTCTATATACCGAAGTTTCGAGATCCATTATAAACCAGAATGAGCGAACAGCATGAGCATATCAGCAGGAGGGCATTGGAGAGGGGTTATCAGTACCTCCCACATGCTTCCAGTGTGCTGGTGAGGAGGTGGTGTGATCGGGTCTGATTGAGGTGATTTAATCAGTTCAGAGTTGGAAACCCAGCTAGAGGTTTTCCTTTCACTAAGAAAAGGTAAAATCAGGACATTTCATGAATTTTCCAACTAAGGACTTGCAAAAAGGCCAAAGCATGCACCCTGGAATTGCAAACTTAGTAACATGCTATAGGGACAACTGAAACATGGAAGCAACATTGGCATATTTCATAGCTAGCAGACATCAAAATTCCTGGTTAAGAATCTTGAAGAAAAAAATCCTGACTAAGATACTTTTCCAGATGAAATAAGGCTCTTATTGAACTTGAAATGATTTCTTTGCAGATCTTGTCAAGAACTTGTAATGTGAGGTTAGAATCCATTGATGAATCTTAAACTAATATCTTAATTTATTTCTCTTGGCTAGTAAGTTCAGAGGCAATCCTGTGTGATTCCACATTAACAAAACACATTCTTAACTATATGAATATATGAGGCTAAACTCTCATTTGGCCAGTCCTAACTGCAGTGTCAAACAAATGCTATCTCTGCCCGTTAAAAGCAACCTAAAGCGTATCCTGGCTATGCACAACTTGTTACACGCCGTGTCCTCTGTTTCAAGAGCATGTAATAACAATCAATTATATGCTAATGACGAGCATGTAGGTTCAAGACATGCAGAAAACCTTTGTAGGTGGTGTCCATCTCTCCTTGTCTGTTTCCGTATCATAAGCAGCTTCTTTGTTTGCAGGCTGTAGACATTGTATTGATTTCTTATTGCATTCGCCATAGTATTTGTTTCCCCGAGATGAATTTACTGCATGGAACTTTAACTATATATCAGTTAAGGATGGTCATCAGTTCACGAGACTGAATTCTCAATTGTATATGTAGAGCAGCAGCCTCTCTCACCATTCACATCTGCTGGGCGAATATTATGTAAATCGGTCAAGGATGGACCACTAATTAGCCCATAAGAACGAGGCCACAAATGTTCCCCTGAAAATGCAGCAGTTTGAAAACTTGATATTGTTGCCACCAACAAGAATGCCATAGTCAATAACTAGATTAAACAGGAAAGATGGTGAAATTTGTTTTTGCCAAGTTTGACAAAATAAAATGCTCTGATATACTAGAACATGTAGCATCAAATTGATGACATAATCTCTTGTACTGAGTACACATTCCACCTAAAGCTAGAAAATACATGATAAAATTATTTCTCAATTTCTCATAACTAAGATCTAGAAGAATGGAACATGTTCAGGGTGCGTGCATTTTAAATGTCTCTGCATCAAAGAAATCCCATGAAGATTTTTAAGTACGATTTTAAAAACTCTCCCCTCCCTCATCCCTCTTATCCAATGCTTCTCAACTGAAGGTACATTCATTAGAGGGAACGGTAAATGGAAACAGAACAGAGGAAGCATAGATACTGATGAGCTTTTATTGACCTAGGTGTTAGCATAGTTACATAACCAAAGGGTTTTCACTTGAAAAAAATATAGCCAAAGAGGTGAAGCAAGAAAAAAAAACAAAGACAGATCAAAGACATATCAGGATAGACAATGATCACTTGCAATAAAAACAAGAATGAGCACACACAAACAAGAAAAACTTACCAAATGCAAATTTCAGTCAACTAGCCATTCATATATAGGATTGGAAAAAACAAGAGATCAGTAGCTTTAATAAGGCCAGATGGATCTGGCCACTCCCCTAAAAAAGGTACATCATCAATCCCCCCCCATTCTTATGCGACAAATTAGATATTAGATATCTATAGCAATCAAATGTTCTCTTTAAGAATGAGAATTTCAGTCTAGCCATTCATAGGAACAACAAGAATGCATCGAAGAATGGAGTGGCAACTTTAACAAGGTCAAATGGCTTTAGAAAATTCATACCAAAAGGAAACAGGCGAGCCAATCCTCTTATCTATGACAAGTCATGGATATCAAGTAGTTTATTCTGATATCATTGCCACAAATTAGATATCTATAACAATCAATGAGACCTTCCCCTTCTAATATTTCCCAAACAACACTGTCAATCCCCTTTCCCCTCTACTCTTGTGCAACAAATTAATATCTATAACAATCAAAATCACGAGTCCCAGTATTGATAAAATGCTCTCTCTTTAAGAATTGAATGAAACAAGAATCAGAAAGACATTAACTAAAGTTTAGAATTTAGCTGACTCACTATTCCATCCTTCAGGTTTTCCAGCTAAGTTCTTCGAAACGGTTCTCAGAGAGTAAATTTCAACTCTGCATATACAAAACCCACCTCAATTACTACCACAGACAAAACTCTTAGCACCACAATCACAAAACCAAAAACAAAAAAGAGAGAATGCATACATCCCAGATGAAGCTTGGGGCCTATCAACATTTTCAGCATCAAGAAACTTGAGGGCATCCCAAACATCTTTGTAAGACATTGACTGATGCTTGGAGATAACAGAATGAAGTTTCTTTTTCAGTGCTTTCCCTTTTAATCCCTTCACACTTGCATAGTAACTGCTAACATCCTCACATCCATATGAAGAAGTAGATAACGATGGATAATCTTGAGCCACTGCTACAAGATTGAGGCAACACAACAAGTAAATGGAGATGATTTTAGACACCCCCCATCTCCATAATAAACCTCTGGCACAAGTACTGGTTCTGTTGCTTCTTCGAACATGGCCAAGTTTGAGGGCAGCGCGTACCCTTTGCGAGGAAGATTTGTGCTTGAGCCTGAAGGAGGGGTTGGCTGTGAGGTTGTATCTCCCGTCAGCTACAAGGAGATTCGAGCAGCGACTAGTAAACAGGAGCCCTTGCAACTCCATGTTTGGATTCTGTTCCCTTTCGATGGAAACAGGATAAAACACTGTTGAGTATATTATTTCTATATTTATTTCTCGGTTACTATTCTCTAAATCATGTTATAATTTAGTACTAATTCTTTAAACAATTATATATTAGTCCCTTGACTCTTATTAAGTATTAACCATTGTCTTTTTATAACATCTTAGAGTCCAAGAGAAAATCTTTTTATTTTATTTCTAATTTTCCTCTCCTTTCCTTTTTACATTTTTGTTTTAAATTGAAAAGTTAAAAAAAAATGTTCATTTGTTAGAACCAAAAAGATTCTTTTCACCAAAAAAATAATAATAATGACAAGATTACATTTTTTTCATAAAGAAATAAACTTGAAATCATAATTTGTAACATTCATCATAATATTTTAGATTTTGATATTTTAATTATAAAATTTCATTTTTATTTATCTAAATAAAAAAATTATATGAAAAACTTATACTTGTTAACTTAACAAACTCTTTTATATGAGGTTCATAATAATAAAAAAGACTAAATTTGTAGCAGTTATAAATATAAAAATACAGCATTAGTTTTTTACATTGTTAAAAAATATTCTTATAAAATTAAATAATATAATATTCACCATATATTTTTTATTTGGAATACAATGAAAAACTTTTTTTTCATTGTGATGAAAAACTATGAAGAATCTTCAAATTATAAATTTTTAAAACCAATATAAATTTAAAGGGCTGACTTTAAATAATAAAATATTATTTTTGAATAAAAGTTAAAAAAAATATTTTACAAGTTTTTTTTAATTAAAGTATTATTATACCTTTTAAAAAACCTTAAACTTTTCTCCAAATTATTATTCTTGTTTTTCAATGTCTACGGTATATGAAGTGCAAGGAAATTGTTATTTTCCCTTTTTTATATATATAAAAAATTATTCCTACATATCTTGTAAGAATATCAAAATATTATTTTGATATCATAATTTGAATTATAAATTTATAATAAGTTTACTTGAATCAAGTTATTTTTTATTTAATTGATTGAGAATTTACCGACTTTTGCTCTTAGGACACTGTCTCAAGGCCATGAAGATCTCAGACAATGCCTTCCTCGAGATAAAAACTGTTTAGTCAAGCACATTTTCACCTAATTTTTTTGAAACATCTAAAAATGGGTTTCCTAATCCTACTTTTTTTATAAAAAAAAATCCAAAAACGACCACAAACTATGAACATGCAGTGGCAGCTGATTGACTTGAAAAATATGCTTTTGGTTCCAGAGCTTGCTGTGCACGATCATATATTAAGGAAACAAACCCTCTTGTAATCAAGATCTATGAATTGCTAAAAAGAAGTCAGCAAGTTACATTCGATACTAACTGGTCAAGGATCTAAGATAGTCTAATAAATAGTTCTAATGGAGGAGGTGAAGGGCTGGAGGAAATACCAAAATTCGGGTCAAGAAAACTTTAAAAGCCTTGAATGTTACAAGCTCAATTTCTCTTGCTAATAATTTTACATCTATGGCTAAATCTATCTCTCAAGACTCAAGATTGCAGTTCAACTACCAAATCCCTTCTCTCAGTGGAATGGGAGATTTCACCACCTGTTATTTGGTGGCTTGACCTTGTAAATACGAACGATCCAATTAGATGTCGTAAATGCTTCTTCCAAGTGTTCAAGTTTAATGTCCTTGTTTCCAATTTCGACCCCCCTTGCTCGATCATACCTACCCCAAAACACAGATCAATTACAAGAAAGAAAAAGAAAACAAAAGGAATGATCATTTTCACGAAACGAAATCGAGTCCAAACAGTAATCACGAGGTAGTCACTTCCAGATATACTCCAACCAACCACAACCAGTGCATGTAAATTCTCTACAAATTGAGAAAGAAGGCAAGGGATGTGGAGCTTACCCTGGAGGTTTCCCATATTCTGTCATCAGCTCCCCAAATCGATAGTAGGATAGCTTGTACCTATTGACAAGAATACATGGTATAAGTTCTCTAAACTACAAAAATTGAACCGCATTGGGTAACACAGAAAAGAAGGGCTGTTTTGGTGCAACTATTTAAGTAGGCTGGCATGACAACCCCGATGTAATGGAGAAATTTGCACGAAAAAGACATCCAGATGGACTTATATGAGCGTAAATCTTTATGATTCAGATGCGGGTATGAAGTGATATGAAGAATGCAATGAGAATACAAAGAAAAGGCACCTTCAAACTCCTCACTCTCACAAACTACATGAGATCTGACAATTTTTGCAGTCTCTATAGGCGAAACTTGAAAGGAACCATATTTCAGTTTATACTAGGGGGGGAAGCAAATAACAAATACTGAAACATAAAACGAGACTAATCAAGCAAATTTGAAACACAAATAAGAAACAGCAACTTACATGAGACAGTTCAGCATCTTGGGAGCTGCACCTTTGTCAACACGATACTCCCCATTGACAAGATAGTCAGGTTCCTTAATTACAGGGAATACCCCGCCTCCAATTCTCACCATCCATAAAAACCTAGTGCAAATGAATAGCTTTATTAGATACATGAAAAATTACACTACCCACAAGCATTAAGATTGGTGTTATCAAAGTTGTTGCCCAGAGAAGCTCATAAGCCAGAAATGAGAAAATAGCAGTACAGACCATAATTGAAAGCTTCAACAATCAGTCCAGCAAAAGAAATGTTTCACAGTCTAAGGTTTAAAATGGGAGGGAAAAAGAGTTTAAGATGGCATCAACTTCTGAATTTAAGATTAAATATAGCCACCTCCGTCTGAAAAATATGGTTCAAGGGTCAGGTAATGTCAAAGGATTATGCTAAACTTTTCAAATTAAAATTATTTAGAAGAATGCAAAACATGGACTGTAAACTGATTCAGGATCTTATAAAATGCAGATCATGTTCATTTTAAAACATTAGAGCCTTACTTGTTGATATCATCAGAAGAATAGCCTGTAACACCCCCAAAGACAACTAGCACATAATCCACATCAAGCGATCTCATTATCTCATATGCCTCATCTTCATAAGATGACATTGCACGGCCAACAGTGGCAATGTGTGTATTGTTCCAGGTATTATTGTCAACAATAACTGTTCTGTTTCCCATGGCAGTGATCTGATACCCATAATCCCACCATGACATCACCTTAGCATCTGGAGGAGTATTCTGTCGAAGCCAATAGTAAGCCTCACGGTAATCATCAAAGATGACCCTGTTACCATGGGCACCCCTTGCAGCCAAGACAATTGAAGGAGATGAGTAGGCCTCTGATGTAACCCAGGTACAATGTATGGCATACCTACTGAGCAAGTAAAATGCACCAAAAAGCAATGCAATAGCACCATTTCTTTGAAAAGGTTGAGACTGATCAAGCATAGCCTGCTCGCACATCAAATACAACGGGCATTATATAAAATAATAACCAGAATAAAGCAAAAGGAACCCCCCCCCCAATACAATAGCAATCATTAGGAGTATTATTCAAACAGTTGTGTTGGTCCAAATGTACTGGAGGGGGGGTAATGACCATGACCAAATAATGGCAGCATTACTGAAATCAAAGCTTCATAATTTATTCAATGCTTTAAAGTAGCTCAACAAAAACCACTTTCTTGCCAATTCCCAGTGAAGGAGTGGCCAATAACATCGACACTATCATATAAATGCAACTCCAAACTCTTAAACATTAGGTAATTACATCGTCAAAACTACAGTGAAAAAAGAACAGCAATGTGAACAGCAATGCAAACCGATAGTTTCCTTAGAAAACACCATCAGCAAAAAACATCTTTTAATATAAAAGGATGGGTTGTCTTGAGATCAGCAGCAAGTCCTAGCATGGCTAAAATATAGAAAAAATAAGTCCACACTAATACTGCTGACTCTTAAAGCAGAGTTGAGCATGGCTGAAAAATAATGAAAGGTGCCCTAAAACCAACTTTAGACATTATCCCACAAGCAATGCAGAGTAGCAACGTTATTAATATTACTTGGTTTTCCAATATAGATAACAAGCTCATTGGCAACCAGATTCTGCCAACCACCTAATTTATTAAGGACAGTTGACACGGCAAAGAGAATATAAATATTCATTTCATCAACAAAACAACCAGTCATCTTCACAACCAATCAAAAGAATGGAGGGACAAAGAAACTCATATCAAGTGTAAAGAACTCACCTTTGAAGAAGTCTTTCCACCGCCTGTTCCCTTAGTAGAGCCAGTTTGGGAAACCTTGCTCTTAGTCCTTAGCAACATAGTCAAATTCTTTATAGTGGCAGAAACAGCAATGGCACTAATTAAGCATACCGCAGGTGTAGCAACAAGAATTAACCGAACCATGACACCAGCAAAATACATGCTTGTAAGGCCATACATAACAATGAATATTGTGGCATCTGACAGCCGCTTGAAGCAGAAATACAGACCAGCAGGGAAAAGGAAAAGGAGGATGTGGAAATCAAACATGAAAGATGACCAAGCTGTTGGCTGATGCTCTGAGACAGATGCAATGATGGGGATGTGATCCTTAGCATATGTTGGATCCAATAGAGAGTAAAATCTGCCAGACCATGGTGAAATATACCCAGATGCTGTGCCAACTCCTAGAGCAATAGCACCTACACCCACTGCGCAGGTCACAGTAATCCTCAAGAAGGCTTCAAACAACTTTTTATCATTTAGCAGATGCTTAACCCAATCTAAGAAATAAAACACCTGAAAAAAAAAAAAAAAAAAACCAGTGTTAGTGCATATCCAAAGAAAAATAGCATTTTTGCTCTGACTAACATAGTTAAAGCCTATAATGGCAATATAAGCTACATAAATATCATATACAGTTACATAAATCTAAGAAATAGAGTTGAAGACTTCACAAGCATCAAACTTTCACATTATTGTGAGTATCTGGCAAAATCAAGCAAATAGATTAGATTGAGAGACTATAGCAAAACAAATGACAACTGTGAAGACATCCAAACAAAAACATTCGAATTTCAGTAGTTTAACACTAGTAACAAAATCTCATTCTTAAGCTCAAGATAACAACAATATCAATTCAAGGACTGTCAATTCATAATGCCACGTTTACAAAAACCTTCTGTTACTTGGCCTCATCCTTATCTACAAGAAACTCAACATAAAACAAGAAATTAAGGCAAAGTACACAAATCCACTTCAAAATCATTACAGCAAGTAGCAAGTAGTAAAAGAAAAGATTTAAGCATCAAACCTGCATCAAGAAGAACACACCCATAGCTGCCATGTGCTCACCAGACTGCACATGTTGAAACCCCACAAACCGAATCTGCATAGCAAGCAGCATTCCCAACACATACATGCAATTATAGGCCACATACAACCTCATCGAATACCTCCCGGTAATAAGCAACGCCAACACATAAAGCGGTATCAAATTAATAATAAAAACATAGCCTCCCCAAGCAGAAACCATATAAAAATACCCAAAAGCCGACGCCAGTCCCCACGCTAAAGACCCCGTATTCACTGCCTTAACAAACAAATAAAAAGTCAACAACAATGCGAAAATCGCAACCCCTTCATTATCATAAGACCCTGCAACAGATCGCGATATATAACCAGGACAGATCGCAATCAAAACAGCAGCAACCAACCCAGCACCAGTGTCCCATATCTCTTTGCCGAAAAAATACGCAACAAGAGTAGTATTCGACGCAAAAAATGGTGCTGTCAACACACAAACTTCGCGAATATGAACAGCAAAACGCAAGAATCGTAAGCCCCAGTACATCATGGCTGCAGTAACCATTAATCCAGGATAAAGGGTTCCTCCGATGATACGTCCAAGAGGGTACCAGCTCTCAGAATCGAACCAGTTCCAGAATTCATAAAAACCCTTTTGAGTTAAGAAAAGGGTAGTTCGATAATTGAAGTAAGGATCGAATTCATGGATCATTGACTCATAACGTAAGACACTAAACAAACGAGTGATAAAAGCTAAAACATAGACTAAACAGAGGATTGAGACACGGATCAGGAGTTCTTGTTGTTTGGTTTTGAGTCTCAGTGATTTGAGTGACAGGATTGACAGCAGATCCGATTTAAGAGGCATTGACTGTAATGGTGGTGCTGATGATTTTGTTGTGCTTCCATTTATGGGTTCTGTTTTGGTGACTGCCATGGTTTGTTTCTGGAGAGAATTGAAGAGGGGCTTTGGCGATTCTTATGGTTCTGGCATTTTTAAGGTTTCATGATGGTGAATGGAGTTTGAGCTTTGGGGTTTTAAGAATTGGTTGTTTTGTTTTTTGTTTTTTTGGCCTAATCCCCAGTAGAGAGTGATTAGTGAAGGTGTTAATTAAGTTTTGTTAATGTAACTAAGTGTTAAATGAAGTTTAATCTAAATTGGATTAGTGATGGGATGGATGATTTGTCAATTTGTGAGTCAAAAGCACAATATTATTTTATTTTATTTATTTATTTATTTCTTAGCTCACATGTAAGAGACAATGAAAAATAATCTGACATGTCATTGTCAGCTATGATGGTCAATCCAATGTCATGAGAGTTACGGTTTGACAGTATACTCTGTTTTTTAAATTGTTTTTTATTTATAAATAAATTATTAATAAATTATTTTTGATATTATTATATAAAAATGATATAAAAATATCCTCTTTTTTTTCAAAAATTCTTTTGAAATGCAATGTCAAATACCCCATAAATAATCAATTAAATTAGCCTGTATTTTTATATAAAATAAATAAATGACCATTTTTTATGATCCAAATATATCATATAGGAAGCTATTTTGATGTTATTGCCAATATATGATAAATGGTAGATCATAAGAATTGAGGGGAGAGCAAGAGAAATAGAGAATATAAAAAGTATTTTAAGTTGTTAATGATTATGTGTGAATTAGAATTCTTTATATGATATGATGATAATATATATTTCTTAAGAGTTTCTTGTTTTAAGTTAAAAGTACTCCTTGTTTAAATATTTAAAGATTTTTTTTCTTACAATTTCATGATAAATCAACATTTAAATATTCAAAGTCAATCATGGAATTACCATTTAACAATATTATTAAAGGATTATTAATTATCTAAAAAAATTAATTCAGTGGGTAGGAATGCAATTTTAGAATTATAGAATTACTACATAACTAAATTATAAATGGATTTAAAAATTAAAAAAGCGTTTGGAATCGTAGTTTCAAAGCGAATAATGTAAAATATAATATTTTTTAGATCATTAATTGTGTTTTTGAGGTTATATTTTTAAATTTAACAATTATTTTTTCAATTTCTAATTTATAAATAATAAAATAACAAGTGATTAAAAGTTAACTATACTTCTACATATTAAAAATAACAAGTCATCCATGATCCAAACAACTTTTGTTTGACAAACTACCTAGTCTCTTAGCTAAAAAATATAAGCTCTAGAAACATGATTCTTGTTAGCCATCCATTAGAATATAGTCCAAAATTCTCAAATTTTCTTGATAAGAGAAATAAAAAGTGAAATAACCCCGACTAAATTAGCTATTTAGAGCATTGGAAAAGAAATTAAATTAAAAAATTCAAGAATCACAGTAATCTTGAAATTCCAAAAAAATAGTATATATCGAATCCATACAAATAAATCAAAAAAGAAAAAAAATAATTAATAAGAAGAATCAAATCAAGTAAATGATATCTTCTGCATAAACACTATGCCAATAAGCTCGAGTTATGGATGACCGTCTCTCAAAGCAATTATGAAAGCTGAATTGTCTTGGAAAACAAACTCAGGAAGCTGAAGCATGCGAAACGATGACATTTATTGGCAAATAATGGAGTCACAAATTAAACCAACAATTTTTTCCTGAAGAAACAAATTCAAAACCTACTAACTGTGTTCTCTGGACTGAAACATGTGGGAATCGACTAATAGGTAAATGCATGCAGAACTGTATTCTCTTGAGTTTTTTGGATACGATAAAACTCCACCCCTCGAAAAGTATACTTTATGAGTTCAGGTGAGCGAGTAAAACCCCAATTATTCCAGGTTTTTACAAAGAATACACGCTCTGATTCAAACTCGAGACCTGCTGTACAAATCATAAGCTCTTTGTCATCACGTCATGTAGCTTAAAAACTCTCGAGCTTAAATTTGCTGTCATGATGGTCCCAAAGCTATTGAGGAATCACAAAAACACATGGTAGAAAACTTCGCTAGAAGCTCAAGCACACGACAAACTCGAAATTGGAGATTGAACGACGTAAAACAAAATCAAAAGATGTAGAACCAGCAAGTGGGGAAGCTAACAGCAGGACTGAAAAAGCAGCAGTACCAAAAATTCTTATATGACAGGAAAGATGTTGGAAGAAAAATATCGAGATGTGGCTGAACGGACTCCAGATTGGATGCACAGGAGAAGAATTAAAAACAATATAACAAGCCTATGATCTCTAATCCAGCAGGCAGCACCCAATGAGCACATGGACAATTGCTACCTCAGTTTCTATGGAAAATCGGGAGAGAGAAAAAGTTTTTACTAACGATAGAAGCAATAGCATACAATTATCTTTTTTTATAACAATCCATATCCAACCTTCTGTCCTGCAAGTTTCTCAAAGGGCAGGACAAATATCTTCATTTATTCTTAATAAACCCATCCGTGTCACATGTTTGGCTCTGAGAAAGATGGAAACCACCAAAACTATCAAGATTTTTCTGTTTTGGTTATCAAAATTATCAAGAATTTGACTAGCGCATTCGCTTCTTAAGAAAAGATGACAAACTTAACTTGCCTAAATTAATCTGCGAGACCCCTCTGCTTAAAAACATCAAGCATAGCAGTACCAATTTTTGCCGGAGACTCTACCACAGTAACTCCAGCTTCCCTTAAGGTCTTGATTTTGTCTTGTGCAGTACCTTTTCCACCTGAGACTATAGCTGCATAGAGAGAACGAAAATAAAGATGTCAAGGCCAGTAGGGTACAGTGCGAACTTGGCATCCAGTAAATGATGAGTTAAAATTTACAATGAAATAGCAATATATCATTCAGGCTAGCATCATCACCCACAGGTTAATAAAGACCTCAATTCAAGATAGCGACATGTAATGCCAAAAATACTTGAAAGTTAATTAAGTTAGTGGAATTATTGTTGCTCATGTTTGAAGATTTCTTTGCAATAAAACAGTAACCTCGAAGGACTCCTTGTGTAGAATTAACTTCACCTCCTGAATGTTCAAGTTGCCACTAGAATGTTATAGTTGCAAAAAAGTTTAAATTTCCACAATTTTGCAAAGTCTATGGTTTTAACTCTCTTCTTGTTAATTCTACCATCTATTGAGGTTAAGACCCAGTACAGTGCCATGCTGCAGCCATTTCAAAAAGTTGGAGCTAATATCATAGAAAAACCTGCAATCTTTTACTTCAATAAAATTTATATGAGCAGGATGTCTACTGACAACTTGTACATAGGATTATTATTTTGTTGTACAAAAGATTGAGCACCTTTTGGGAAACACAAATTTAAGAATTCTGAACCACAATGAATTCAACCCCCACTAAACTTCCCAGCAAGACACTACATTCATCTTGGATTTTTTTAGTCTACCCTGCTCCTACTTCAATCTATATGAATGTAAACCCACATAGATGCGCACAAAAAATGCAAGCATAAAATTGATATAAAGTGCATGACTAAGAACAACATTATACCTCCAGCATGTCCCATACGACGGCCTGGTGGCGCTGTTAGTCCAGCAATGAAGGCCACAACAGGCTTCTCAGTTCCACTTTCCTGTTAAAATGAATTCAATTTGATCAAAAATAGAAAAGACAACAAAAGGTGATCCAGTACCAATAATGCAGCAGGATTTTCCTAAGATACAAGCTACAAGGAAATAACTAATATACCCTACAATTTCTAATAAAACATTATCTTATCTGATATCCACAATTATTTATTTTTTCTCTGATAATGAAGCATGCCCCATGAGTTTTTTTGAAATTATTGTAGTCAATAAACACACTTAAACAGAAACCAAGACAGTTGACTATATAAACTTGATCAAAGATTTATATACTCACATCACTAACACTCTCTAAAACACATTATCAAAAACTCAATTCATTTCTCACAAAAAAATAGTATAAAATCAAACTGAAAGGAAACATGGACGAGCAAGAATTGAATCATCGATCAAAGAATGATGACTGAAAGGATATCTCAGTCATTATATTTGTTCTCCTCGTTTCTTTCAAAAACAAAGAAGCATATGAAATTTGTCTCTCCTCCCCCTTAGCAGAGGTTTTGCTTTAGCAATAAAAATAATCATTTCTTTAATTAAAGTACAGGCCAGAAGATTAAAGTCTATGTACCCATAAAAATCTGAGTTTAGGCCATCCACCAAAAGTGAATAAGGGACAATGGACACAATCGAACTAATAAATCTGAAAGCATATATATATATAATTTAAGTCAACTACAGAACTCATAGCATTTCATGACCCAATAGATTCCATATTCCCATCAATATTTTTCAAAAATATAAGATAATTAATTTACAGGGACTTGTTGTAATCTAATTACAAAACTGATTATATATACAAAATCCAAGTCCAAACTGAAACCACCAATGAATGGATGGCCAATACCTTTATTAATGCAGCAGCATCCTCTTCCGCAGTCCCGCCTATCTCTCCTATGAGAATGATGCCTGAAATGCATAACGCAATTCTAGTTCACATGTATATATCCTGTTTGTCCACTATCTACTGCAATTCTTTCTGACACATCTATTGGGTATCAACATAAATAAAGGGAAAACAGAGCAATACAATGAACAAAAAAAGCAAAGAAAGCTTTAAAAATAAAAAGAAGGGCAGAAATTAACCAGTAACGACCCCTACCCAAAAAAAGCAAAGAAATAGAAAATCAAGAACATAGAAACTGAAAGGTGGTTTTGGAGAAACTCAATTATCAACGATGAGATAACTCATTCTCCGAAGAAAACAGCTTTAAAAATAAAGATACCATATACCTTTATCCTAACAATTTATCTAAGAATTTGAGGCCACAAACAGAGACTGGCAACATGGACACTCCAAAGTATCTAAGAAATGAAACATCAAGGTTAATCAAGAGACTAAATTGTTAGACTTTCAGACAGTGTGCTTCAGGTCTCTGCACACAAACAGCTCCTACAGTCATGGGAAAACCTCAAACAAACAGGGGAGATGGAGAATACAAAAAAAACATGCTCAATAACACAGTTGATATGAACATAAATCAGTTTGGCTCTGTTTATGTGTGTGAAAGTTCCGGGCAACAAATTCTGCCACATTCTTCATTTGCAAATGGTTAAAGCAAGCAAGAAAATATTTCTGAGAACAATACCTTCTGTTTGAGGATCTACAAGGAACTTCTCTATACAGTCAACAAAGTTTGTTCCATTGAAAGGATCTCCTCCTATACCAACACAAGTGGATTGTCCAAGGCCAACAGCAGTTGTTTGGAAAACCTAAGAAAGTAAATAAAAATTGTACCCATAAGATCGTAAACAAATAAAATAACAAGTAGCTTTGGACAAAAAGAAACTACTAAAGTCACAAAAACCCAATGATATCAATTAAAAATTAAAGCAGATGGGCATATAAAGATCTCATTTTATATTCAAGGAAGCAATTTGGGTATTTGAAGGCTTACTTGGGAAAAAAACACTAACTTTTTTTATAGGAAAACAATGCCATGCTCTTCAAACAATCAATCGAAAGAGCTAAGCAAACTAACAAGTTATCAACATATCATCATCACATCAAATCGGGCCTTACCGCTTCATAGGTCAAAGTACCGGATCGAGAAACTATTCCAATACGACCGGGTTTATGGATGTAACCAGGCATTATTCCTATTTTACATTCTCCAGGTTTAATAATACCAGGGCAGTTTGGCCCAATCAACCGAGTTTTAGATTGCCTGTTCAGAGCAGCCTTCACACGAACCTGAAATTTGTCAACATTATCTCAAAATCACTTCCAGAAGAACAAAGAAAATACAAAAACAAACCTAATAACCGAGCCTGATATCAACTACACGACCCATCCAAAATCCAACCACGAATAAGTATATTTACTGCATTTAATTTATCCAGAAACCATTAATAAAACTAACAATACAATAGTTCGAGTTAAACAAATTTGAACACAGCCAGCCAAATTATCAAACTTCCAAATGACAAATCACCACATCACTGAACTAATGTAATCTCATTTCCAAAATTAATTAAAAAAGAAGAAGAAGCAATTTTACCATATCATGCTGAGGGATTCCTTCAGTAATGCACACAATAAGATCCAATTCAGCTTCCATTGCCTCCAAAATTGCGGCCGCGGCAAATGGCGGAGGAACATAAATGACAGAAGCATTAGCCTTGGTTTCCGCCTTAGCTTCCGCCACTGTGTTGAAAACCGGAAGCCCTAAGTGCTCCGTCCCTCCCTTCTTCGGCGTCACACCTCCTACCTACCTCACAAACAATCAAACAAACCGCACTTTAAGATTTGATCACCGCCACGTCTCTCTTCTATGTAACAATTTTCCGAATATCGAATATAAATAAGAAATGCGTAAGAAATTTGCTGTACCATTTTAGTGCCGTACTCGATGGCTTGTTCGGTGTGGAAAGTGCCGTTTTTGCCAGTGATGCCTTGGCATATCACGCGAGTGTTTTTGTCGACGAAAACCGCAGGAGGTGGTGGTGGAGCCGCCGCATAATAGCGAGTCTGCGACGGTGAGAGATTGAGGAGAGAAGAGGTGGAGGAAGGCTTGCGTGACGCAATCGAACCGAGAAGCTTCGCGACGGCTTGACGAGTCATCGGATTTTGGAGAAAAAGGTTCTGCTTCTGCTCACTGACTTGGAGAGCAAAATGTTGGTAATTAAATTAAAACTAAAAAAAAAAAAAAAAATTATATATATATATATATATATATAAAAAAAAAACAGTGTTTTACCGTAGACTACTACAAGATAGATGTTTTTTCCTTGACAGCCACTGAAGTGAAAATAATGAGGCGAAAAGTTCAGGTGGATTTGTTAAATTGGTTGAAGGTAAATCCATGTCTCATATATTAAAATAACTTAATTATCTTTGAAATAAAAAAAAATCATGAGTTTTAAGCTTTTACTCTTTTTAATATAAAAAAAATACTTTAAAAGTAAAATTTACTAAATTATCCTAGAAATTATTTTTATATTTTCATTATGTTTTTTTATATGATTAAATGCATTAAATTGTTGTTTGATTATTTAATAAATATAAATATTATTTAAAAAAGTGGTTCGCACGTCGATGGTGATCTTCTAGATGTAATTTTTTTTTGTTTACTTTTTATTGCATTTTTTTGTATTTTACTATTTTCTTAATTTATTTATTTATTTATTTTGTCCCTCAATTTTTATTTTATGTCATATTTGATACTCATTCTCTTTATTATTATTTTTATTATTTTAAATTATTTAAGATTTTACCTCGCGATTTTTGTAGATTCTCTTTCATAATGTAACTCAATCTCATAATTGGAGTCACGAGAGTTAAAAATTAGCCTAGTTTTACTTTTTTTCTTAAAAATAAATAAATTATCTTTTAACATTAGTTTATTGGATTTTTATTTTGTTTCTCTTTTTGTAGAGTTATTTTGATCTCTTAACTCGAGTCATGAGTTAGTTAAATTAACTCTAGTTGACTCAATTTTTTTGAAGAAAATTAATATTTGCTTTTATTAATTACTTCTATTTTATTGTCATTGAATTTGTTTTATAATCGTAATATTAAATCAAACAACCGTATTGAACTTATTTGAATAGATGACATGAATCCTAGATTTTGGTTGCTTTTTAAAACATTTTATCATTGTTTGAGCATCAATTTAATTCATTTCCCTAAAGATAAGATCATAATCTAATTCAACAAATAATTTCTCAACAATCTCATGGACGGCAAACCCTAACTTTGCTAGAAAAATGAAGCTGCAAATAATATATAAAAAAATAATTAAATTTACTACGTAAGCGTCCAATGCAGCCAATTCACACTCCCACCGTTGAATCCATCTTGTTTGCCACACTCTTATGCAAAAGTCATTGCCACCCTACCCATTTACAATTTTGCTGGTCTTCTCAATTAGTCAAAGTTGAAGAATGAGAAGATCTGTTAGCAGGTCAATAGAAGCCATCACTTGCTAGCTAGCTAGTGTAATTTCCCGGCTCGAGGTATCATGATTTTGTTTGAATATCACCTTGGCAGAACCTCCATGATCCATCATCTTGCCTTTTTAGAACATAAAGAATCTTATAGGTGCTGCAATGGATCATGCAAAAAAATACAATAAAATAAATTGTTAGAACAATATACTTTGGAATTCAGGCTTCAGAGTAATATTGAGACTTCACTGTTAACATATTTGGCTAGAAGTTTAAGATGAGATAAAGGAATAGGCTATTTATGCAGAAACACTACTAGGCATACTTCGGAATCAAGATTCGTTTATGACTGACTCCTGAATATATGCTCTCTTTTTTATTATTCTTTATGAGGAAGAGTCGAGAGAACTCTACGTGTTCATCGAAGTCCAAGACTCGTGAGTATTCAGAAATGATGTGCGGCATGGATATACTGACCTGTAATAGTTTGGGTTCTTCTGCGGAGATTCATCAACCAGCTCGGCTGCTTCCTCAAGGAGAGCTTCGATTTCTGCAATCTCGACACCGTATCCATCTGAGAAAATATGAGCTTGCAGAATGGACAGTTGCAGCAAAACAAATCTCCAATAAGAAGACTGGGATTTCGCTGCATCAGCTAAAGCTTGCCACTGTGGATCAAAAACCCAAACAAAGCGAGCAATTGCTCAACAGTTTGAACCTCTAGGGAAGAAACAGGAAGTGAGAATTTATAGTTACTCTGACAATGTATCTCCTTTAAAACATCATACACAAAAATACAGAGGAGCTGTTTCTATGCAGCTTGACAAACAAAAAAAAATTAGTAGTCAACTTAATTATTGGCAATTTAATATTTTCTCTAACTCAGTATCAGATTGTTCTGCAAATGATATCCCTAGACCATAGACTAAATTTCGATAATTTTCATTCTTGACTGAAATTAACGTTAAAACCACAATTGAAATCTTTGGTTTGAACCACAAGAATGCAGAAAATTATCCATACTGCATTCAACTACAACAATTAATAACTTGAATGATTAGATGTTTTAGAGCAAGCAAAGCAAATTATGTTTTTGCTATTTGAAATTTCACTTGGCTGGGCGTGTTACTGTAATCAGATGAACCAAAAACTGAATTGCATCTTCAATGTCACTTGTTCAGCTTAACAAGATTAGAGTGGTAGCTTAATGATTGGATATCTTATCACAATATATGTTTTACCTGGGCAAGCATGGACTCATCAAGGACTTCAGAGAGACTGTGAACTTGGTGGCCAGGACCCAGAGCTTCAGCTTTAATTGCTTGCCAATGCTTCACAAGAGCTTCAGCTTCTTCAACAGGCATTTGCTTCCTAGATATTGTTGCAATAGAAGATGATATACTAGCAGCAAGCCCTGAACCTTGCAATATTTTAGTATCTGACCGGTTTCCAAACTGCACTTTAATCATGGACAACAGATTTATCACTCTGCCAAAAATACCACTTCGACTAATATAAACAGGGTGAACACTGCGATCAAGAGAAGAATCTGTTGTCCAGGCAAGGGAACTGGTGCCCATACTAGCTCTATCAGAGGTTACTCTAGATGCAATTCTCATCCTTCTCACATTCATGCCTGACAGTTTAAAGGTGATAAACACAATACACCCTAATACTCCAACAAAACCTATCTTTCCAGCCAGATCTCCACGTTCTATCCAACTTTCCCAAGTTCCTCTTTTGTGAACACCAAGATCTCTCTTCAATTGAACTGATGGTTCATTCGCGCTGCTTCCACTGTCATTCTTGGTCAATATCAATGAGCTTTGCAGATCAGTTGGAGCTAATTGATTTTCAGCAGACCTGAAGTGTTGAGAGGAGTTCATACATGGAATTGTTTCCCCGGCATCCATTCGTTTCATTGCAATGTCAGACAGTGGTCGATGGGATACAGGAGCAGTGGCTTGTGCAGCCATTCTACTTTTCTTGCTCGCAATAGCTCTCCTTTCACCACCAAAAAAACTCACCTGTTGAAACAAATATTAGTAACAACAGTTCCCACCAATGCAACAGATGTGACATTCACTGTGTTTCATAGATATGATTCTTACCAAAGAGGGAGAGCAGTCTCTAGTATCTGAAAAGATAGCAAGCACAGAATCCTTCAGCCATATTTCCTGGCAAAGTTCAGCAGGCATTCTGACATGAGAAAGCATCGACATTCGAGAATCATGATTATCAGAAGAATCACCTAGTGAACAACCTTATTTAATCATATCACTTGTCCTGAAACTGTGAAGGGGGAAGACTAAAGAAAAAGAACATGCAAGAGAGATCTCCAATAGTAAGGATTTTCTATAGTGAAAGTAAACAGTTAGAGATAGCATGGCCCACTAATAAGATTTTAATGTACCAACAGGGTAACTAGTCCTCTGACACCCTCTTCCAACCAAAATCCAACAAGAATATACCAAATTGGCCACTGAACAGCCCAAATAACCAAAAGAAGGCCTACGTGTAGAATATGAGGCACAACCAAAGTGGTTATAATACCCTCCAGCCTAAAAGCTTATAATGGCACATGCAAAGGGACATCTGAAATTGGTAGGTCTAAAAGGACATTACATAAGGCCGATAATTGATTATTCAAGAGTCTCCTGAAAGTAAACAGCATGGATACATAAAATTAGAAGATGGTGATAATCTAAATGAATAGCATGTAGGGAAACAGTAACAAAAGATGCCTAACATAATGGGCAAGCTGGGATACCATGTTAAAGGATCCAGCCCAAATGTATATGATATTGGGTTGGATGTATTCATTAGCTGATACAACATACAGGCAAGCTCCTTATGAATATGGGGCTCGAATTCCATCGAATCCCCTCTAACATTGACAGGAGGTAAATTATACCATACCACATTAACATCCACTTAATTAATTTGACAGAAGGTAAGACCATTGTAGTAAAAAAATGACAACGCCCAAGTCTAGAGTTCACTTGGAGCCTCCCTAATTGTGCTCTCCACCTGATGCCTCAACTGCTATGCATGTGGGAATGTACAATGCACAAGGCCGGGGTAAAATGCATACCAATGATGGTTTTGCACCAGAGCCATCTTTAATCTCCATTCCTGGGACCAAACTCCTTGTAGCAGGATTTGAATTTGATTCTATCTCCTGAAGCTTTTCAACTGCCTGGTCTTGATTGCCCTGAAAGTTAAAAGACAAAACTTCTGTGGTGTTACAATAGAGCTGTGCCATTAATGAAGGGCAGAGGACTGGGGAGAAAAAGAGGAGGATGCATATGAATGATTGACCGGTAAAAGTCATGATAAGCAATCCAAAATATGCTAATGAAACTGCATGCTAATTACAAAGAGAGCTCAAAATATACCTGACCAAGCAGAAACAAGCAGAAGGCCTCTTCGAATTTTAGATCAATACTCTCTGATGCCATCAAACACTCACATATAGTTTTTGCTTTGTTGACCTAGAAATCAGAAAGCAGCCGGGATAGGAAAGACAGGAAACTGTCTGAACTGAATAAAAGGTGTAATCTAGGATTTATACCAATTCTGTTTTCTTGCTAGAAAAGCCAAGAGCAACGTGAGCTAATATCACCATGTAGAAACAATTGAAATCGATCACAACCCTTTGATTCTGTGACTCGAGTGATTTCTTATTCTTGCGCACGAGGGCTAAATCATCCCAAGGAAGGAGATCAACTATTTCTGTAGCCATGAGTCTGTTAAGTGCTTGGCTCAGAAAGCATGGCCAATCTTGGACTCTGCATGATGTTTCCACGTCAAGGCCCTGCCTCAGCAATTCACACAGAGCAGCAATCGCTCCTCGTCTCCGTTCTGCATTTTCAAGAGAGTGAAGCATGCCTAATAACTCCAATGTGCAGGCAGGTGCAAGCTCCTCCAGTGATTCTTCTATCTACACACAAAACCCAACAAGTTAACATCGGGCAGTGGATATTGAAAAATACTCCACAACATGAGACAAGAGGGACATGAAATTTTGTTGTCCGAAGCACTGTGTAAGAATTTCTAGCACTGTCAAGTGTTGATAACAATGTGTCCTACAATTTCTATTAACCATGAATTATTTATTTGCTTTGCTTCATGACAAATGAGAAAATTCAGGTCCTTAAATAGAGGGGAGAAAGAGTCACAGAATCATAATGACCTGAGATAGTAATGCCATCTTGCCAAGTGATATTTTACTCCTAAGAAGACACTGGGCTCGAGCAAGAGCTTCAAATCCAAGGGACACTTTGTTCCTCTCAAAACCATTTTTTGCAACTGCACACTTCAAGAAAGCACCTATGATAAGAAAAGGGGGCATAACAACCCTGCTACTTGAATATTACAAAGATTTGACCTTGTTAGTTATTCTTACCTCTGCCAATGCCATGGATAGAAGCACATCATGAGCAAATGGCTTAGCTTCTGGATGCCGGAGAGCTGATCGGCCAATATCCAGCACCAGCTTCTCTTCTCCAACCTGTATCAGAGAAATAAAGATCCTAACATGTTATGCTAAAGCCAAATCCTTCGGCTAAGAAGACAGCTCTTGGTAATAGTAAGAAAATGCCCACATTGGAACACTGACGACAAAAAGGATAGTGATCATTCAGTAAAGCTATTTTTCAAAGGAAGATACACAGGTGAAAACCATGAACAGTAACAAGTGCAACTATTTGCAAGCTAAAAGTCTATGCAAAACAGCATTCTGGTCTCTTCTAAAAGACAATCTTCACTTAAAAGCCATGAAATCATTTCCAGAATATTTGTTAAGACATCACGGACTTGTACCTCTTGAAGTAGGCAAAGAGCGCCAGACAACCAAGCCCATGGAATTCGCAAAGAGGATTTAGGTGGGATCTTCTCTTTCACATTCCCAGCATATTCTGGTTCAAAAAGAAGCTTATCCCTTATATCCATTAGAAGATCCTGGTATCAAAACAGCAAGTAAGAGACCACAAAATCCAAACTTTCCTTCCCATGCCAACAATGTTTTTGCAAATCAGAAAAATCACAAGGTCCAATTTCGATTCCCCACCTGCCGAGACATAACAGCATCCATGGTATAACCCTCTTCCACTTGAGCATTTTTCAATTGCATCACTGACTTAACAATCTCATCCTTCTCTGCCTTATCAGGAACACCAACAACCTGCCAACTTATTCAACCGCAGACCGTGACTAACTAAAGCAAACAAAAACCCTAAAACAAGAACGAAACACACTCTGAACCCTAGAAACGGGACTAAGAAAACCTGTTCCAAATAAACAACTTTCACCTCTCTGTTATGTTCAAGATCTAAGAGATAAAAAAACAAAAACACTAGCTAAAGAGAGCTTTACTGTGTTCATCTAACCTGATAACAAGTGACGAGGATCTCAACAGTGGCTGTACCGGCGGCATTGTCAAGAATGCGAGTATCAGTAGTGGCATTCAAAATCCACTTGCTGTTGTTGGATTCGAAATCACTCTTCCTCGAGACCCTAGAAACAGATGCTCCAATTCCAAAGGAGGAGGAGGAGGAAGCGTTGTTTTTAACAAGACCTAAACAAAGCAGAGAGCGTTTTGGACAATCGCTTTTTCTGTTGAAACTAACTACGGAATTTCGATATAAATAACAGTAACAGCAACGAGAGGAAGAAAAGGAAGAAAGAATTGTCGGAGTCAGATTCAAATTAGACACTGCCATTTTCCCTTCTTGCTAAATCATGGAAAGCTGCAGCTGCTAGTACTAGTAGTGGCTTGGTGCTGCAGCTGCTGCTACATTGGAGATGATGATAAAAATGCTTGAAATTTTGGAGGGAGGAGGGGAGAGATTGTGGGCTTCGATTTGTCAATTAAATCAAAATTTGTTCGTTAAATATTAGAGAAATAGATCAGACGAGAGAGAGAAGAGATTAGCTACTTTAAGGGGGTGGTGAGATCTAGAGAACCGTTGTTTGTTAAACTTTTTGCATCTTTTTTTTGCAATTTTGTCCTCTTTTTGTGAATCTTGATTCATACAGGTGCTTGGTGGTGTTTACCTTTTCTGGTTTATTGTGGGTCTGGGCTTCTTCATGGGCCGGGATTATTGGGCTGGGAGGAAAGCATTTTGAAAAGCATGCACAGTTGAGTTCTCAGAATTCAGCCCAACAAATTGGTCCAATTATCAATCCAGCCTTATGATCTTAGCTTGAGCTTTTTACAATTATCAAAACCAAGCAAATTTAAAATTTTAAAATTAATTATTTTTAGTGTAGAAAATAAGGATACTCTCTCTCTCTCTCTCTCTCTCTCTCTCTCTCTCTCTCTCTTCATATTAGAATAAAAATAAACTTTTTTTGTTTTACAAACTAGGGACTTGAAAATAATAAAAGAGAAGTTTTGTGCTAAATAGAATTTATGAAAACATAAGGGACCAGACATTTCTAGTTTTTAAAATTGAAGGACTAAATTGTAATTTCCATGCCAACTTTAAACATACCACCTATTTTTACCATTTTTTCCACGTTGGTCCCCCTTCTTTCAATCTTGTCCCTGGATAGCAAATACAAATCAACTGGCTATTCCCTTGACAGCAAATACAAATCAATTGGCTATTAACCAATTCCTCAGAAAATCGTCATGCTTGTATTTTTGTTGCAAATTGAAAAAGTGATCGGATTAAACTAGCATTTTTCAAGGTGTTTGGGAATGCGTTTAGCAAATATTTTTGAAAAAAAAATGAAATTTTATTTTAAATTAAAAAAATATAGTGTTTTTAGATCATTTTGATGTGATGATATCAAAAATAATTTTAAAAAAATAAAAAGTTTTATTTTAGTACAATTCTAAACAAAAAATATTTTTATAAATAACTTCAACCACGCTGCCAAAAATACAATTCAAGTTGAAAATAAAAATTGAAGCCACCCAGAGTAATTGTTCGTACGTGTGCAGTCTCTAAACCTCGACTTTCAATAACATGTTTCTATGAAACATAATCATGGTACGAAGTTTCGAGAGTTTATTGTATATTTTGTGGAGGGTCCAATTTCCACCAACATTTTTAAACTCATTGAGTCAACTTATAAGTAAATAAATAAATCACGCACACTGCTACCACTTTTGATATTTAATTTCAAAGTCTTCCATGTATAGTCCTTTACAGGGGAAGTCGTCGCTGCAAGCAAATTTTGTAGCTTCCTCAGTTGCTGATGTTCCTTTGATTCGCCTAAAGAATATATTCTCCACTTTAATAGCTGAAGTCTGCGTTCCACGGCATAAGTAAGTCATGTAATCTCCTCAATTCAAGAAATGCATTCATATTATATAAATAATATTTACACAATATATGTTCCGGGGTTGCAAAGGCCTTCACATATGAATTTAATTTGTGATGAAATTATAAGTAGTTTGATGGAAGAATAAAAACAAATGTCTAATTTACTTGAATTATTAATTATATTTTAATATTATGGTTATTAAATATTTAAAAAATAATATATATGTATACTTTAAAGTAATTTTACAAGTTGAAAATAATTTTTCATTAACTTCAAATTCAATCACCGCTAAAATATATTTTTTATAGGACTATTTTTTCACAAAAACAAAAATAATATCAAAACACACCATTAAATTGCATTCACTGTCACAAAGCAATGGTCAATTCATGAAAACACCTTTTCCTAGCAATTATTAGAGTGCCGCTAGCAAAAAAAAAAGACCCACCATCAGAAAACCGGGCTCCAAGGTCCTTTTTCAAGGCCCCAACGACGCCCCCTGATTGGCGATGGGCTGATGGAAGACTGATGCAGACATGAGAGCCAACTAAAGTAAAATTTAGCGTAGCTACAATCTTCTGTTGGACAGAGGTTTCGAGGCTACGGTGTGGCAGACACCATAATCACTTGACCGTACAAGATAAGGCTTTAAGATGTCTTTATACGGCCATGAATGTGATATTTGTGGCATTATCATTTTACAATATGGAAAGAATAATATAAATTATATTATGAAATTTTATTTATAAATTTAAGTTTTTAGATGAGATAGTTCTTTAATATGGTATCAGAGCCTTATTAATCCAGCGGTCATGAGTTCAAATCTCACCACCCTCATTCTATTTAATAAAAACTAAACACAAAACGATGTGGATCTGTGCAAGTTTCAAGCCCAAAGGGCTTTCACTTGAAGAGGAGTGTTAGAAAATAATATAAATCATATTATGAGGTCTCACTTAAAAGCTTAAAAGTTTAGGTGAGATGATTCCTTAACATGAATGGCCGTATAAAATCAAATTCAAAAAACTCGCGTTGTCAAATTTTCAATTAATTCGATATTGATGCATGAAGATAAAAAAATAAATAAAAACAAATGGATACAAAACAAAACAAACACATTTCTAATGGTTATTAAACACCATCCAACAAAATTACTCTAAAAGTTTATAATATAAAGGCTGACCTGATTTGGATCTTAAATTGAACAAAATATATATATATATATATATATATATATATATATATATATATATATATATATATATATATAATTTGGTTGAATTAACTTCAATAATTTTTCTAACAGAATAAGATTATATATTTGAAAAAAAATAATCAACTTAAACTAACAGTACAAATTAATTTAACAAGCCAATCATCCATATTCTTTTTTTCGATCGCATGCAGTGAAAAAATCCATGAGTTTTATCCTGGCTAGTCTCTCACTCCCGGAGCGTCCCATAATAACTCCGAGGCAAATCATTTTTTCGGTGTATTAAAGAGTACTCTCCTCCTGTTCACAAATCCCATCAACCACACCATTAAATTTAAAGGGTTGTTTAGCAATATGGTTGCGGTTATTTTTTAAAGTAATTTTTATTTAAAAATACATCAAAATAATATTTTTTTTATTTTTAAAAAATTATTTTTAATTTTAGCAAATTAAAATAATTTAAAAACACTAAAAAAATTCATTTAAAATGAAAAATAAAAAAAGAGAAACACGGTACAATCTCCCTCCCAAACAGCTTTAAAGGTGTAGAATGAGCCCTAAACACCATATAAACAGCTTTATGGAATTGTGATCTCCTTTAAGTATTCTATAAAATAATAATAGTCGTGGTGCGTGTAAGATGATCCGGGCACCGTTATTATATAAAAAAATGTATAAGTGGGACAAAACAGAAAAAAAGTTAGAAAAAATGAGTCTAGGGATTATTCATGGCACACTAAGCTGGCCCGGAACAAAAAAAAATATACTTGGAAAGAAAAAATCATGGAGCACGTAAGCTGACCCGGACACCTCGGCTAGAAAAAAACAAAAAAAATATATAAGTGGCAAAACAAAACAGGGGAAAAAATGTAAATTAAAAAGTGGATCTAGAGATTAGTTGTGACGCGCATAACCTGGCCGAACACCTTAGTTATTTAAAAAAAAAATCAAAATCAATTTTGTTGTCTAAGCTGTTCGTTTCTATCTACACTTTTTTTTGCTATTTTTAAAAAATAAATTGGACCTGACCCAACAAAATGAGTCGACCCAGCCAAGGTTGGCCAAAAGGCCCAACTGCCGAGAGCAGGTCTAGCCCAACCCAAGAGTTAAGAGTAAAAACACACACACAAAACGGTGTGTTGCACTGTTCATCGTGAATTATATTTTACGCAATTACTATTCACATAACACGTGAACAGTAACATGACTGACAGTGACGAGAGGCTCACTTGCCGATACCTACGGGTAGAGGAGACCGAGGTGGTTCTTATAGTGGTATTGGCGTCGTAAATGGTGGACTGTGGTGGTCGGTGACAGTGTTGGAAGATTGTTATTGTTGTTGCTGCTTGACGCCAGCGCTGTGAGAGAAGACTGGACGATGCAGGTGCTGCCGATGAAGAAAAGAGGTTGATGGTGCCGAAGGAGCAACTGGTGGTGCTCGTCGATGACTGTTGAGAAGAGAGAGAAGTTGCGTCCATGACTATTTGGAAGAGAGAAAGTTGCAACCGAGAGAGAGAGAAAGAGAGCTTCTGGTGATCCTACATGGGCCAAGGTTGGAGTTCGGAGCTCGTCTGTCAAGCCATGACATGCAGTTAGTGTCCTCTTCTAGTAAGCTAGTGCTGGAACAATCTTGTGAATTGGTCCTATTGCAACGATTGGAACATGGCAGTGTTGTTGAAGCTTTTCTATCGAAGAACCTTCAAGGTAGTCCATTGTATTGTAAACGATTGTTGAAGACCTTCTTACATCTCGCACATTACCTATCAGTTTAAAGAAATTTTTCATTGGTCCGAAACTGGAGATGGGCAAGTCTCACTGTCGGTGGTTGTGCTATCGTCTTCTTCCTCTCAGCTTTGGCCGTGCCATTTCTACGTAGCAGTAACTGTAGAAATGAAACGCGGATAAAATGAAACGTGATAAAAGCTTGAAATTTCTGCTCATTGTAAACCATGGTTTCAATCAATTTTTTGACGGATTCCATAGCAATTTAAATTGTATTTTTTCATTACCAAACACTACAAAAACTGCTTATGCTATCACAATACCAATCGGCCACACGTATCTATCTTGGGAGTTAATTCTTGTCCGTTAGTAGCATTCCTGCTTTGTGTATTTATTTCTTCTCCAATTATTACCATGTTTGATAAAATCTAGAAAATATCATATCCATTATTGATAACGGATAACGTCTAGAAATGCTCTCTGAAATGCTCTCTGAAACCACTGAGGTTTCAACCGAAGAAACAGATTTGTTGACAAGATCAAGTAAGAAGGTAAAGATTGGAGATAATAATGAACAAAGTTATGTGGAGACACTTATGGGAGAATCATTGGCAACACATGGAATTGATGAGGATAACCAGCAAACAGACTGCATATCGGAGGATGAGGATGATGACTCCGACGAAGATGATTGCCCAGTTATCAAACTCTCTAGTGAAGAGAAGAAACGTATTCGGGCACCTTGGCAACAGACTCTCATAATCAAACTTATGGGACGGAAGGTGGGATACATGTTCTTCATGCAAAGATTGAAAAATATGTGGAAACTTCGGGGTGATTTCACATTAACAGACTTAGGTAATGAGTTCTACTTGGCGAAATTTGCCAATTCTGATGACAGAGAACATGTTCTTTTTGGGGGTCCATGGATGGTGACTGATCATTATTTAACAATAAGAACATGGCATCCCAACTTTGATCCAGCAGAAGCCACAATAGACAAAGTAGCAGTATGGGTTCGTTTACCTGATTTGGCCTTAGAATACTACGATACTTCAGTATTGTGGAAGATAGGGAACAAAATTGGGAAAACACTGAAAATTGACCGAACAACTTCGGTAGGCATGAGAGGGAACTTTGCGAGATTATGTGTGGAGGTGGATCTCACGAAACCCTTGTTGGCGAAATTTAAACTACGACGGAGAGTTCGTCGCATAATGTATGAGGGATTACACTCAATTTGCTTCCATTGTTGACAGTACGGACATAAGCATGAAAATTGTCCTCATACACCTCATTTGGCTCAAGAGGAACCCAGTGAAAAGGAAGAGATTAGAGATCAGTCAGTACCCATAATCAGACCAGAAATCATGGAATCCTTCGGCGCATGGATGATTGTTGAACGTCGACAACGACGACCGAACAAGAAGATGGTGATGGAGGAGAACAACCAAAATAGGAAAGGAGGAAATTCAGGCGTCAGTTCAGGAAAACCATTAAAGACTGTAACGGGAAACCAATTAAATGTGTCTGCACGTTTTGATGCGTTGATGGCGGTTGAAGAAGATGCTGCAGATTCGGGAGAAGGAAGTAAAGAAAAGGAAATAAATGAGAATGGGAATGGAGACGCTACTTTATGTAGCGAAGCTGGAAGAAAATTGGGACACAAAAACCATCGGGCCGACAGTGGCCAAGGAGAAAATCATGTAGAACAAAGCCCAAACAAAATGGACTCAAAAAAATTGTGGATTGAAGCCCACGTGCTGCTGCTGGGAAGACCATGATCCACGAGAAGGAGAAGAATGTCCGGAATGAAGAAGAAGGCCCAAACCGGATGGACTCAAGGGAGGATGGGTCGAAGAAACCGGAGGCGGCTAGCAAGGCCAACATGCACGGCCCAGGGAAAGAAGCACACTCGAGCCGAGAGAGGAAAAGAAAAAATGCAAGACAGTGAGCTAAATGGAAAAGAAACCGGAGCAGGAAGGAGAGCAGGTAACTCTGCCATGGCGAAACCGAAGGCAACAACAAGCTATGCAGGCCAACGGACTCAAGTGCAACAAAGAGAATTTCGTACATACCATGAAATGTATAGAAATGTTACAACTCGAAACCATACCCCACAAATACACGCTCACATTTCAGAACCTCCAGATAATGAAATTGGAATTAAAAGAGGAGATGAGATGGGAGAAGAAGGAGAGGCGATGGAGATGGTAATTGAGCCTGGAGAGGAGATGAGGGTGGTTGAGGGGATGTCCCGCACGGAATCAATTGAAAATGAAGAGGAGATGATGGTAGATGAGGGTTTGGCCTGCACGGAACAACCCAATTGAAGATTCTTCTTCAAGGCTTGTAAGTAAAACTATCCCAATTAAATCATGAAGTTTTTCTTTTGGAATTGTAGAGGAGCAGGCAGTAGAGAATTTTGTGCAGTGATTAATGATTTGAGGAAAACTCATAATTTTCATATAATGGCAATTGTTGAACCGAGAGTGAGTGGGGTGAAAGCAGACAGAATTGTTGAACAATTGAATTTTGATTCTAGCTGTAGAGTTGAGGCTCAAGGGATGTCTGGGGGTATATGGGTGTTATGGAATAATTCAAAAGTGCATGTTAAAATTTTGAATTCTTCAAGACATTTTATTCATGGTATTGTGGATGAAGGGAGTAATGAGAAATGGTTATTCACTGTGGTATATGCAAATCCAAATGCAATTTTGAAAAAACAGTGTTTTGAAGAAGTTGCAAAATTGGCAAGTGGTGTTAGATTACCATGGATGGTTATAGGCGACTTTAATGAAATTTTGATGGCGGATGAAAAAATGGGAGGAGCTGCTGTGGATAATCAACGATGTTATCATTTTGCTAGGTGGGTGCAGGAGTGCCAGTTAATAGATTTGGAAAGTAAGGGCCCAAAATTCACATGGCGAGGAGGTTGTAGAAATGGTTATGGAAGAGTCTACGAAAGGCTGGATAGATGTTTTGGGAATGATCAATGGAGAAATTTATTTAGTAATGCAGATGTTTTGGTTCTTCCAAGGTATAAATCGGATCACCATCCAATCCTTGTAGAAATAAAAGAAGTGGGAACAAGGATTTCCAATTCAGAAAGACCATTCCGTTTTGAGGCAGCTTGGATTCATCATAATGAATTTGCGGAGTTCTTGGAAGATAACTGGGAGACATCCACAAAGATTCCCACCACTTTGACAGTTTTGACAGAAAAACTAAGGACATGGAACAAGCTTGTGTTTGGCAACATTTTTCAAAGGAAGAAAAGGGTTCTGGCAAGACTGGGGGGTGTTCAGAAAGCGATAACTAGTAGAGGGAATCAGTTTCTCTATCGGTTGGAGGATGAATTATCTACTGAATATGGGCAATTTATCCAGCAGGAGGAGATTCACTGGTACCAAAAATCAAGATGCCAATGGATTAATCATGGGGATAGGGACACTTCCTGTTTCCACACAAAAACCATTATTCGAAGGCAACGGAATAAAATTAAAGCTTTGAAGAATGAGTCTCATGTTTGGATTTGGGAGGAGTCTAGACTAAAAGAAATGGCACGAGATTTCTTTCAAAAATTATTCATGAATGATACGGAGGAATATCAGGGAACTAGAAGAATGGAGGGGCAATTTCCTTTAATAGCACCACATGATATGGAAAAATTAATTATTCCTGTGCTAGACGAGGAGATAAAGACAGCTGTTTTTGACATGAAACCTTACAAGGCTCCAGGTCCGGATGGTTATCAACCAGTGTTTTATCAGTCGCAGTGGAGAGTGGTTGGCCAGTCAGTGTGCCGGTATGTAAAGGATATTTTTGAGGGAAAAAATGAAGTGGCTGAGATTAATCAATCTCATTTAGTTCTCATTCCAAAAATTCCAACACCGGAGTATTTACATCAGTTTAGACCTATTGGTCTATGTAATGTTGTGTTTAAAATTGTGACTAAGGTGATAGTTGAGAGAATGAAACCTTTGATGCAGAATCTGATAAGTGAAGTTCAAAGCAGTTTTGTTCCAGGAAGACATGTCACAGACAATATCATTATAGCCCAGGAAATCATCCATTCAATGCGAAGATTGAAAGGCAGGAGAGGAGTCATGGCTATAAAAGTAGATCTGGAAAAGGCGTATGACAGGCTAAGTTGGAACTTTATCAGAGACACTCTAATTGATGCCAGGTTTCCAAGTGATTTGATAAGACTAATCATGCAATGTATAGAAACTCCAACTCTTAGTGTGCTGTGGAATGGAAGTGCATCTTAGAAATTTACTCCATGCAGAGGTATAAGACAGGGGGACCCGCTTTCGCCATACATATTTGTATTGTGTCTAGAAAGATTGTCCCAAATAATCAATAAGAGTGTGGAAGATGGGAGATGGAAGTCGTTCACAGTGAGAAGGAATGGTATGAAGATTTCTCATTTATGTTTTGCAGATGATATGTTATTATTTGCAGAAGCCAGTGTGGACCAAATGAACAAGATTCAACAGTGTCTTGATGAGTTCTGTGCAGCATCGGGTCAGAGAGTAAGTGTGGCAAAAACAAAAATTTTCTTTTCCAAGAATGTATCGAGCGCCTTGGCGGAGAATATTAGTCGTAACAGTGGTTTCATGGTTACGAAGGATTTGGGAAAATACCTTGGGGTCCCTTTGTTGCATCAAAGAATTACGAAGCAAACTTACAGCTATTTACTGGAGAAGTTGCAACAAAAGTTAACTGGATGGAAGGCAAAAAACTTATCTCTAGCTGGAAGGATTACTCTATGTAAGGCTGTGTTATCAACTATCCCCTTATATTCAATGCAAGCTGCGGTAATCCCAAAGCATACATGTAAGGAGATAGAGAAAATTTGCAGAAGATTCATATGGGGTCAACAAGATGGAAGAGACAAGATTCATCTCGTAAACTGGACAAGGCTGTGTCAACCAAAGGAAGAGGGAGGATTGGGGATAAAGAAGATGAAGACTATGAATAAGGCTTTTGTAATGAAATTAGCTTGGGGGATAGCTCAGGAGAACAGCATGTGGGTTAGATTTCTAAAGGAGAAATACTTGAAGTCTAATAGAAGAGATGACCACCCGACTGCTACCACGAGGGATTCAGTTCTATGGAAAGAAATTTGCAGGGTATGGCATACGGTGCAGCGAGAATACCGATTGGAATTTAGGAAATGGAAAGCGGATCTTGTTACGGAAAGATAGCTGGTTGGCAAGCTATGGCCCATTATACAGGCACATAATTGGGGAGATTCGGTGGATACAATTAATTTCACGATGGGCGATATGGTGGATGAGAGGGGTAAGTGGAAATGGGAAGATTTTGCTCACCTAATCCCCATGCCAATTGTGATAGGGAGTTCTTGGGTCACATCCCTTCTACTCGGAATATGGTTGCGAGACACCATGATTTGGGACCAATCTTCAAATGGCGGATTCAAGACAAAAAACAGACTTATGGTGTGCAAGAAGAAAGGAGATTAATGGATCATGATCCCATTTGGAAGGTTATATGGCGAGTGGAAGGGATTGGAGCGAATCAAATTTTTTTCTTTGGACTGTGGCGCACAATTCAATAATGACAAATGAAATGAGATGGAGAAGAAGACTGACAGATAACCGATGATGTAACCAATGCTTAAATGAAGTGGAAACAGTAATTCATGCTTTGAGAGACTGTCCTAAGGCCCGAAAGATTTGGGAGGTGTAGAGGAAAGAGATCTTTTTTTCAGCCAAAGTTGGTATTCTTGGATGATCTCCAATATGGCCACCAGAAAAAGAGATGCTAGCAGTTTGAATTGGCCTTTGGAATTTGGTATCATATTATGGTACATCTGGAAAGAGAGATGCAACAACGTGTTTGGCTCTAATCAAGGTAATTGGTATGGAACTATTCTTGCAATAAAAAGAATGGTTCTAGATCATACAAATATTCCAGTGACTGGTATAGGAGAGAGGAGCCAGAGAAAGGAGATTCAACAGGTCGGTTGGACCTATCCAGGAGAATGATTGGATTAAATTGAATGTGGATGGATGCGAGCAAGGAAAACCCGGGTGTTGCGAGTGCGGGAGGAGTTCTTCGGGATAATATGGGTTCTTGGATAGCAGGTTTTACAAGGAATAATGGGATATGTTCATCGGTTACCGCTGAATTATGGGCAGTTTACATAGGACTTCAACTTACATGGGAGAGAGGATACAAGAAGGTGATATTAGAGTCCGATTCTCGTGTGGTAATTGGGCTTATGCGGGGAATACACCGAGCATGGGACGAAATTACACTTTAACCATGCAGATTAGAGATATCTTTGGAGAGAGATTGGGAGATTCAAACGGTTCATATTTATAGAGAGACCAATTGTGTGGCTGATTGGTTAGCTAACTATGGGCTAAGTAGGGATGTGTTAGATAATCAGACTGATGTATTAACGGATCCACCGTCCGGATTATACACTATGTTGTACTATGACCTGATTGGGTTTACTATTCCAAGGTTAATCTAGTAGGGCTTTTAGCCCCGATTATTATAAAAAAAAAACGGATAACGTCTATTGGTGTATGGCTGTGGCTTACCAAATTATTTTTTATATTTCCGCAACAAATCCTTAAGGACCCGCACGCAAAAAGATAAAAAGAGGTGGGGGTTTTCTCTAACAAAACTCGCAATGAACTGAAGAAAATTAAGTGTATGGCACTCCGGTCAAACCGGTTTTTGGATTTTTTTTATTTTAAATGAAATTTTTTTAATATTTTTTATGTCAAAAATAATTTTTAAAAATTAAAAATAAATATTATTTGTATTTCTAAAAAAAACATTTTAAATATATATTTATTTTTAGTCCAGCCCCGAAGAAGCTGCCATACCTCTCTGTCTGTGACTCTGTGAAAAATCCATCACTTTTATCCGAGCAGCTAGTCTCTCACTCCCGGAGCGTCCCATAATAACTCAGAGGGAATTCAATTTTTCGGTGTATTAAAGGAGAGCACCGAGTATTCTCCCCCTGTCCACAGATGCCACCTACCACGCCATCCAATTTAGAGGTGTAGAACGAGCCCCAAACACCATATAAATCTTCATCTATTTGCTCAAATCCGTCTGTTTTTCAATAACTTGAGTGCAAACACAGAGAATTCTGCGCATAGCTATGGCGGACATGGTTGTTTTGTACCCGTCGCAGGGCCATTTGACCTCCATGATGGAACTTGGCAAGCTAATACTCAAACACCATCCTTCAGTTTCAGTCACCTTGATAATGTCAAGCCCCTCATCTGAACTAGTCTCTGCAAATCCTTCCTTTACTTTTATTCCCCTTCCCCGGGTTTCTCCTCCAACTCCCATCACATCATTTTTAGATTTAGTAGCCTCATTCTTTGAGATCCCTGAACTCAACAACCCAAACCTCCACCAAACCCTTCTGAGTCTTTCTGCATCCTCAAACATAAAAGCCTTGATTATAGATTTCTTCTGCAGCCCAGCGTTCGAGTTTCTCTCCTCCAGGCTCGACATCCCTATTTACTATTTCAACTCTTCTGGTGCGTGTGGCCTGTCCATGTTTCTTTACTTGCCTACCTTGGATAAAAACATCAACGGGAGCTTGAAAGATCTGGACATCGTTGTTGAGGTTCCTGGTGTACCTAAAGTTCCATCAAAATATATCCCGCCCGTTCTTAGTGACCGATCTCATAGAGTTTACCCGTACTTCGTCGATGTTGGAAAGCAGATGCTCAAGTCTGCAGGAGTTGTTGTAAACACGTTCGGGTCACTGGAGCCGAACGCATGCAAGGCAATAGAAGAGAGAAAGTGCAGCCCAGATGAGCCCCCCCTACCACCAATATTTTGTGTCGGTCCTCTTACAGGAACCGGTGAAAGCAAAAAGGAAAACGAGTGTCTAACTTGGCTTGATTCACAGCCAAGTCGCAGTGTTTTATATCTCTGTTTCGGTAGCATGGGAGTCTTTAGTTCAAGACAGATGAAGGAAATGGCTATTGGGTTGGAAAAAAGTGGGGTTAGGTTTTTGTGGGCAGTTCGTGCTCCGAAAGAAGATGGTGAAACCCAAGCTAGGAAGGCAGGCAGAGCAGCAGAGCCATGTTTGGAGTCGATATTTCCAGAAGGGTTCTTGGGTAGAACCAGAGATAGGGGATTTATAGTGAAGTCATGGGCACCGCAGCTTGCAATACTCAACCATGGCTCGGCTGGTGGGTTTGTGACTCACTGTGGATGGAAGTCGATACTTGAAGCCGTGTGCGCAGGGGTGCCGATGGTGGGCTGGCCTCTATATGCAGAGCAAAAAATGAACAGTGTTTTCTTGGTTGAGGAAATGAAGGCGGGTCTGGCCGTGAAACTGGCGGATGAAGATGGTTTTGTCAGCGCGGCTGAGTTGGAGGAGCGTGTGACTGAGTTGATGAACTCAAATAAAGGTGAAGCTGTTCGAGAACGAGTTAGGGCTTTACGAGAGGCTGCGGTGGTCGCTAAAAGTGAAGGAGGTTCTGCACATTTTGCCATGGAAAGGCTGGTGAATTCTTTCAAGTAAACCAGTACAAGTCATTGTTCAGTCTTTATTATTTATCATTATGATTTTGCAATGTGTGATTTGAATCATTAAGGAATTTAAATAAATTGGTTAAGAGATTTTTATTTAGAAATATATTAATATTTTTTATTTTTTTTTAAATATTTTTTATATTATCGCATAAAAAAAAAACGTGGGCCATTCCCGTTAAAAAATCTATATAAATGACATTCGTTTGGCAGCTGAAACACCAAAACAAAGAGAATTATCCTCGAGAAAGAACATCTCCATCACCTGAAAATATATAATAAGATGAGCTCTGCCATGAACTTAATGTTTGTTATTGCATATTAAAAAAAATTAAAAATATTTTATTTTTATTCTCTACTTTAAATTTATTATTTTCATATTTTTTGATGATTTTGTACTAATATTAAAAATATTTTTTAAAAAATAAAAAATATATTATTTTCATATATTTATAAATAAAAATGACTTTAAACAGAACAAACGTCACACTCCTGAGTCCTGAACAGTGAGCTACATCCCTCTTGGTTCGGGCATTGCTGGTCAATGGGAATGGTGCCACAGTTCTCCCAATCCTACATCCTGTCGTAAAAATATATATTTCCAAGCTATTATTCTACTCCCAAGATTAGTATTTCACTGTTTCTAATGAGTGAAAATACTATAGATTATAATAGTATATTTTCAGATTGGTTCGGTTTTCATATCAATTAATTTACTGGTTAATTGATTTTTATATTTATATTAATGTAATTCATCCATGTAATATTTTTTTAAAATAATATTTAATTAAAGACATGAATTTATATTCCTTTGAATTCAAAGTCTTTGATTCTAAGGGGGTGTTTGGGAGTGTTTTTCAAAAGTATTTTTGAAAAAAATTGAAAATTTTTATTTTTATTTTTACGCTTAAATTAACAAAATTTGGTGTTTTTAAATTATTTTGATGTGCTGATGTCAAAAATTATTTTTAAAAATAAAAAAAATATTTTTAAATAAAAAACACTTTAAAAAACAACCTCAACCACACTGTCAAACACACTTTAAAACTCAAAGGACCCGATTCAAAACATAACCCAAAAATAACACTTGTCAATTGGGCTCTATACTGGAAATTTCGTGCTCAAACCCAGGCCTGAAATAGTTAGATATCCAAAACATTCTTGGGCCAATCCAAGCTGTGGACTACCGCCCATCCTCCCTCCGAAGCAACCGCCTCGGCGACCAAATTAGGGTGTATTTATTTTTGCATTTTAACATGTTTTTAAAAATACTCGTTACCTAAACTATATTAAATTGATAAGTTTTACATGACTTTTAGTATTTTTGATGTGTTGATATGATAAATAAATAAATTAATATTTTATATATTTCCAGCTGGAAATTATTTTGAAACCACTAATAGTTAAGGTGCTAAGTGAGGAGTTTAAAAATTGGCCTACTGAATAAAAATTAATAATAATGCCAAATATTTCTTCCTAACTTGGATATTTTTTAATTAGGTTTAATAAAATTTTGATTCAACCCGCAATATAGTGCGGATCAAGAAACTAGTAAATTATATTACAAAATATTAATGACTAGCCTTTATGTCTACGCTTCGTTGTGAGTCAGCAAAAAAAACTAATAATTACATTAAAAAAATATAAATGTTGTTATTTTTATAAGTATCCAATAAAATATTTGAAATGAGATTAAAATCTAGATCAATATATCTTAAACAATTAATCAACCGTCAAAAGCATTATTAAATGAAAAAAAGTCGATGTGAATTCTTCGACCTAACACATTAAGAGTAAATTGATTGGGCAAAGATTTGGTTAAAAACAAATCACACAATCGTTGTTTTTATCGCGATGACTATTTCTCCGCTTCGTGAGCTGCCATCCTCGAAGGCGGGAGAAAGTGTGTGGAAAAAGAGTTTTCAGGAGTCACCATCTACTATTAAAATCACTAGAAAATCTAATGGTCAACGAGAGTCAGAGTAAGGGGACTTGTTGTGCAAGAGAAAGATGCATCACCTCTAGTGTACCCTATTTAAGTTAAGTTGCATTGTTATTTGATTTTTTTTCTAAGCGTTGAAGTAGATCTCTCTTATTAACAAAAAAAAAAAAAACCTAAAAAACACCCTCAAAATATTTATAAATTAATTTATCAACCTAAAAAAACCCTAAAAATGGTCCTAAAACTCGAAACCAAATTGGATTAGATTTTTCGTCCTTAACTTTGATCTACTTTATTAATTAATATGAAAGTTTTAAACAATCATCACCAAGATATTTTCTTCGAACAAAACTTGTGGACACCAAAACAATTTGGTGCCCGGAATATACAAAAACGGTGACTTTCTCTCTTCTTGGTAGAATATAAAGATTTTTCTTTTCTTTTACAAACTAGGGACTTAAAAATAATAAAAGTTTTGTGCTAAGTAGAATTTATTGAAACATAAGGAACCAAACATTTCTAGTTTTTAAAAATTGAATAACTAAATTGTACTTTCCATGCTAACTTTAAACATACCACCTATTTTTACCGTTTTTTCCACATTGGTCCTCCTTCTTTCAATCTTGTCCCTAGACAGCAAATACAAATCAATTGGCTATCAACCAATTCCTTAGAAAATCGTCGTGCTTGTATTCCGTTGCAAATTGCAAAGTGATCGGATTAAGCTGGCATTCTTGAAGTTGAAAATAAAATTATAGCCACACAGAGTTATTGTTTGTACGTGCGGTCTCTGAGTTATTGTTTGTACGTGCGGTCTCTGTCTGGGAGTATGATTGTAAAGTATATTTGGAAAGAAAGAAAAAAAAATTATTTTTTTAATTTTTATTTAAAATTAAAAAAATCAGTGTTTTTATATTATTTTGATGTGCTAATGTCAAAAATAATTTTATAAAAATAAAATATATATATTTTAATATATTTCTGAATGAAAAACACTTTCCAAAAAAATCTCAACTACACTATCAATCAAACAGGTAGTTAAACCTCGACTCTCAATAACATGTTTCTAAGAAACATAATCATGGTACGAAGTTTCAAGAGTTTATTGTATATTTTGTGGAGGGTCCAATTTCCACCAACATTTTTAAACTCATTGAGTCAACTTATAAGTAAATAAATAAATCACGCATACTGCTACCACTTTTGATATTTAATTTCAAAGTTTTCAAGCATTTCCGAGTCTTAGATAACATTACATTGATCATAATTAGAGATTACTTTTAAATGATGGTTGGTTGATGCCCATTTTTTTTTTTTTAAAAAAAAATTGAGTAAAAAAAATAGATGATGCGCTCGGGCAATTCAATTGATCCTTCTCTTTTTTAACTCATTTGAGTGCTGCACATGGTGCATTGAGACCACACAACCCCACTAACTTTTATGGGGTGTCTTATATTATAGTTGTGATTGATTTTTAAAGTATTTTTTTAAATTATATTAAGATAATATTTTTTATTTTTTAAAAATTATTTTTGACATCAGCATATCAAAATAATCTAAAAACACTTTTCAAGTGATTTTCAAACGATGTCGAGCCAAGTTTTTTTTGGATTCGAGGAAATCACACCCCACTCTTTGCAGGCATGAACTAACCGAGTAAAATTCAAGCTATCCTAGACGCTTACAAAGTGAGCACTATGAGAAATTATTATTTTGCCCCTGATAAGACGCCTATGTTCTGAACAATTCAAACCCACAATCAGGGAGATTGATCATGGGATTAATTGCTTGGTTTTCTTCTTGATGGGAGGAGAAAATCAGCTAGCAAGTTTATGAGAGGGGTCCCTGATCTAACTATAAATAATAATCTGTGTATTTTATTTACAGCTACTAATAGGTATAGATCTCTCAGAATTTTTTTTCTATTATTTGAAGTTGTGCTACTGCTGCTTTGAGAATTTTTCAGAGATTGAGCAAAAATTGACCGAAAGTATTTATAATCTAAATTTTTGTTAGAATGTATATTTAGTATTCAATTATATAAAATGTTTAACAACCACATCCTGACTTAAATTCAAGAGCTGCAGTATAAATTCTAAATTTTTTATCATCACGTCGGCCAGAATCGGAACACCAGGTCACGTTTGCTAATGGGGTTGTGGGGTTATGTTTCATGGTCACTTGGCATTTCTTGTCACGATGATGTGCTTCCAGTGAGATTGTCGAGTCCTCCTTTCACTAATGACCAAGCAACTCTCACTTTCTCATGTTTATTATCCCTGCCATGGAATTTCTAGCTCCCCGTTTTTCAACTTCTGTGTTTGAAACTGAGAATTTCTAAAATAACAGCCATGGATTCCTGTGCTCATTTCATGTCTTTGTGTGCCAAATCAAAGGGAGAAAGGAAATGTTTGCCATACTATAGCATGAGATTCTCTCAGTCTTTTCATTCATGCCGTTTTATTTTAAAAATATTTTTTGTTTAGAAATATATTAAAATTATATATTTTTTATTTTTTAAAAATCATTTTTGATATCAGTAGATGAAAATGATCTAAAAACACCAAAAAATAAAAATATTTTATTTTAAAAAAAAATTACTTTTGAAACGCAATGTCAAAAACCCTAATATCGTAACTTTTTTTAAAAATAAAAATAAAAATTATCAACTTGGATTATGTTTGTTTTTGTGGTTGTAACTCATTTTTTATTTATAAAATAACTAGTGTTTTGTATTGTTTTAAAATAGTGGTGTCAAAAGTTAATTATTTTTTTTTAAAAATAAAATGTTATTTTGATTTATTTTTAATTAAAAATACTTTGAGAACAATAACCTACGCAATAAAATTGGGAGGTTATAATAATTATTAAAGTATCCAATCCTATTTGAATTTAATTATTAATATGATATTATCTTCTTCTTCTTCTTTAAAAAAAAGAAAGAAATTGCACGAAAAATGGAATTCTGTAATTATATTATACGTGCATCTTCAACGAAGTAGAGCTTTTACACTAACAGTTTCCTGGCTGCATCCAGCAGACAACTTGAATCATCGACTCATATATTGCCAGCAGAAAATAGGTCCAGGAAGGTGGTGACAGATCAGATGGAGACTCACAGAGGCATCAACAACAAGGAATTATCCTTTTCAGTTTTTCTCATTTGAGACCAATAAATTACTGCAAATAAAATTCTTCCAACTGTTCATAAGGCTTTTTAGCACAAGGAAATGTCCTGTATTAGTTAAAAAAAATGAAATAAAATAATGTTGTTTTTACTTTTTATCTCGGTTTATATTCCAGCCCGTTATAGATTTTTTGGCCAAATACCGGCCGAGACGTTTCGTATCGGTTAAAAAAAGAGATAAAATAGCATTGTTTTTACCTCGGTTTAGATTTCAGTCCGTTACGGATTTTTTTGGCTAAATACCGGCTGAAATGTTCCAGTTTCGTTCCGATCGTTCCGTTTCGGCCAAATAGTGTGTTTTTAAATAATAAATAATTTTATAATATCAATCATATCTCTTAATCTGACCGTTAGACTGAGATGAAATTTTACGAGGAGTCTCTTTACATATTTACATGTATCATGTTAAAATTTCAGAGTAATCAGAGAATGTAATGACCTTGCGAGATTGATTATGATATTCTTGTAATATGATACATGTTCATAATTTTGTTCAAAAAAATAATTTAATTGTATCTTTTTTTAGATTAAATTACACAACTCTAAACTTTTTTTTTTTAGATTTGAACTAAATTTGTTTTGAATTAATATATTTCATAATATATACACACATAAATAGTACAACTCAAAATGACACTTCAAAATTAAAATATTTGGCAATGCTTTTTAGAAACCAACATCGTTGCCCTGCCATGATGAGATTACTTTGGATCTCCTGCAACAACATGGCCCCCTCATTCACGATCTCTGTTTACTTGCACTCATTAGAACGAACAAGACAGGAAAGAATCTGTGGTAAACACCATCAGATTCTGAAACCCAATATAGTTAATCAGATAGTTCTGGGACCTCTCTAGTTAAAAAGCATCTTGGTAATGGTGATCAATCAATTATCTACATTTTGCCCACATCAATGATCAACCACCAAACAAATCCCCCTCCCCAGAAATCTTGAACTTGATTGAGAGAAGCACCAGCTTAGTAGCTGCTCATCTCAATTACTGCTCGGATGATTTATTCATCATCAGATTAGATGCTAAAACAGCTCTCTAAATGATTTAGATGGGAAAACACTCCACCAAGGAATGGAAGAAAAACTAAATTTTCTTGCAAACCAATCAAGTCATTTCAGTTTTTAAATCCAGATATGATTACGTTTTTGACATGAAGGACTAGCTAGCACAGCACTTGAGGTATCAAAAATAGATAAAGATACACTGAAGATCCAATTTCTTTCAGGTTTCCCATGATGAACCATTACTTTACAGACCACAACATCAACAGCACAGCTGAAATAAACCCTATTAACAAAAACTACCTACTTTCTCTATTTTTTTCCTTTTCTTCTCCTTAACATAATAAAACATGAAAAAAAAACCTATTAAATTTATTTTCTTTGTATATATCCCGCTTGGCTCTCTTGAATTCCAAGAAACAAAGCTTAATTCATTCCATTCTCTATTCACTTGATGAAATCCTTGGTGAAGACATCGATTTCTCATGCAAGGGGTCACTTGCGAATCTTGAAATTAAAGAAGAACCTGAAAAAATAACATATAAAAAGTTATATTTTGATCATAGTTTTTATTTAAAAAAAAGAGCAACAATGAACAAAAGGCTATATATTAGCTTATTACCTCTTGAAGAATTGAAAGATTTCTTGCAATGCAGGATAGCACTTTGGATCCCATCATGTTGTAGCAGCAGAGAATCATCTCTCCTACTCACAATTGGAGGAGAAACTCCTGTGGTTGCTGAGGCTGATTTGCTTTTTTCCAAGATGCCTAGTAACAACTCTAATCCCTGCCGGAAAACTCACCTGTTTCTCCTTTGCCTGCAATGTTGCCGGGGAAGATGACGGGGACCCAACTGATAACTCACTGGGGAATTTCATCTTGTCACTTTGTTTCTTGGAAACTTTGATGTATAGTGGCTTGATTAGCTTCAGGTACTTTTGTATCATTTCCTTTGAAAATCGCTTTGATGTATCACTATCATCGGATTCATGAGGGATTTGCTTCCTCAAGCTGTTTTGCTTGGTGAAGAAGGATATATTTGTGACCTCTTCAAGCTTGAACTTGACAGTGAAAAGCTTGTTGCTTGCATGCTTTTTGTTATTTGCTTTCAAGTACTCTGTTTCCCCTGTTTTCTGAGACGCCATTGACTTTGATTTCTTGAACATGAGGGTCTTAGACCTCGGAGCTGATTTGAGCGGGGAGATTGGAGACTGAGGATTTAACGAAATGGGTTCAATAGGGAGGATTTTTCTCTTTGAAAGGAGATGATCAGCTGAATGGGTTGGAGGATGAAATGTATGCCGGGGGGAGCTGATCTCTCCGGCGGCTAAATTGTGGAGAGCTGCCTGTTTAGAGTCAAAGATGTTGCTATCTCTGTCTGGTGGGTGGTTGTTTTTCATGCTGCTGCTGCTTCTTCTTTTATCGGTGTCAAAATCAGGCACAGTAAGTTCCAATTCAAAGAACGAGTCTTCTCCTTCCTCAAACTCACAATCTGTGAATGGGATTCCGGTGGTGTCATCACTGCTTCCACTAGACGGCCGGTTTTCTCTGTGGGTGGTGGTGGCGGGTCTCCAGAACTTGAGGAAGTAGAGAGCTTCCATATTTGAAAGAAAATGAAAAGCAGAGAGTTGTAGATGGTTTTTTGGTTTAGGGTTTAGATTTGGGCTTTATAGGAGGTTAGAGATAGAGATGGATCGGGGAATGATGGATGCACACAGTATAAATTTGATTATATTTTAAAATATTTTTATTTTTAATATATAAGTTAAAACAAGAAAAATTCAAAACTTTTACAAAAACATCTTTTAACTGCAGAAACAAATGTGTAGAAAGCAGAGCAGCGGGTAGGGTTGGTGAGGTGAGGTTACATTTGCTTTTCTCTTTTACAAGAGAGATTGGACACAAGTGAGGTTGCTTTTGGAATTTGGACCATGATGTTTGTACGTTCGGTTGTTTTTATTTTACGTGAAAGGTTTCTTACATCAACGATGACCTCTCATGCAAGTCTCTGATTGTTCATGAGAGACATCTATATGTTCATCTACTTCCATTTCTCTTGTTATATTTTTTTTATATAGTCCCCGAGGTGGTGGCCTAACGGCTGGTGTTTAGGTTCTGTTTCGGTAGATCTGGGTTCGAGCCTGGGAAACAACCCCTCCTCGTAAGAGCCTGGAACAGCAGGAGGTTTATGTATGCTCTGGGTCCACAAAGTGCGCTTTCCAGGTCATGTGGTTCCCCGTTCCTATATGGATATCCAAAAAAAAAATCTTTTATATATATATATATATATATATATATATATATATATATATATATATAAATAATTCTGCCATCATTCTTCTGTGTAATTAATATAGATGTTCACAAATAAAGGCTTACATATTTATTAATTGAGATACATAAATAATCATTAATAAAATCAAATATAGATACTCATTATACTCATGATCAATCAATTACAGATCTGTCTCAATGGCCAGGTGAATAGTTTTGTAGGAATAAAAATAAATGGATTGCACAAGGTAGATTGTATAATAATAATATATATTTTTATACGAGAAAATCTTATCTTCCAAAAAACATATTTTATGAAATTAGATAAACAAGTAAAATCTTAGTTGTGTAATATTTAATATAAAATGCATGCTTTTATTCGAATTTAAAACTTGTTATGTAGATTACATGTTATCTGCCATCACGTGAAAGAGTATAGTAAAAATATTCATCATTTTCAATCACTTTCAATCATATAATTGATTTTTTACTCAAAATTCATAACTTTCAATCTGATAATTGATAGCAAGTTGATATTTGAAAGAACTTCAAATTAAGTCTGGAAGGTGGTGTTCATGTTAATTCTGTTAACATATATCATGGTTTATTTATGATTTTTGTTGCTTTTCGCTTAATTTTGATATATTTTTAAATAAAAATAATTTTAAAAATCACTCAACATTACAATACCAGATTAATTATCCCTAATTAACTGTCTGATCTCCACTATTTAAAAAACTAGAAACTGAATATTTCCATTCATGTTTTTGAAAATTAAATTGGCAATAATTAATTATATTGGATTTAGGGCTTACGGTCAATGATTTTTTTTTATTGTAAAGTCTAGTCATGGCTCATCGAACATGTACCGTAGATGACACGCATTAGAAGGTTTCATATATCTAATAAAATATGAGAGGCGAAGTGATTAAATAACTACTTTCAAACCTTATCGATCATTTTTTTTTTATCACAAATTAACTATATTTTAAAATTGTTGATCATAATATTAGAGAATAATATAAATTATATTTTGTATTTTATCTAATAGCTTAAGCTTTCAGGCGAGATGGTCTTTTGACATGATATCAGAACGATTACTAGTTTAAATCTCACCACCCTTCTAACAGACAGAAATCAGTAGATGAAACGAGAGTATTTTTAATTTTTTATATTTTTTCACAATAAAATAACCATTTACCCTTATATAACAAAAAAAAAAACTGTCGGCAAAGATCTTCCTGACATTTCACGATTTAAAAAAATATAGAAATACAAGTATGCCTTTGAAAATAAAAAATAAAAGAGTTGGCTACATATATATATATATATATATATATATATATATATATATATATATATATATATATATATATATATATATATAATGGAGCTCAGGATGATATATTAACAAAACACTAAACCGTGTGGAGAAAGCACTGTTGCTCCCTATATATAACAATGTGGATTAAAACAATGCTTTCCTTTTTTTTTTTTAATTGTTTTTTTATCTGATTACGTTTTATTTTTATTTGTTTTCTAATTTTTTTTTCGTTTCTTTCTTTTTTTTATTATGTTTTTTTGCTTTTTTTTTCTAATTATTTTTGTTTTCTAATTTTTTCATGAAATATTTTTTTTCCTGGTTATATATTTTTTTCCTTTTCCATTTTTTTTAATATATATATTTGTTTGTTTTTTTATAATTAGGGTGTCTGAGCTAGCTTAAGTGTACCACGATTAATCCTTGAATCTAATTTTTTTATAGATTTTTTTTTGTTTTTTCCATGAAATATTTTTTTTACTGGTTATACTTTTTTAGTTTTTTTTTTCTTTTTTCAATTATATATTTTTTTATGATGGGGTACCCGGGCTAGCTTAAACACACCACAATTAATCCCCGGATCCAATTTGTTTTATAACCAGGGTTTTCAAACCAGTTTATACATATCATGACTAATTCCTGGATCTATTTTTTTTTTTTTACTAAAATGCTTTCAAGCATATATATATATATATATATATATATATATATATATATATATATAAGTAAATTATATGGAATGGAGCTGGGGATGATCGTATTCATGGCTACAAAAGAGGAGGGTGATGGGAAACTTCCAAAAGAGAAGGGAAAGCAAAATGAAAGAGAAAAAGGGCCAAAAAGAAAAGAAAAGCATTACAGAGGACTACTTTACTTTTGCAGAGGTGACCTCAAAAGATCTGCTAGCTAGGTCAGAAAAATGGCTTCTTTTACAAGACAAGCTCATCTACTGGTGTCGCTGGGGCACGCACGCATGCCCTTTTTTGTGCCCTAGCTAGGCTTTAAAGAGAGCCCACTCTCTCTTTATCGCAGAGAGGTCCATCGCCTGGTTGATTTTTACGAGTACATTTGTTTTCAAAAAGAGTTTTTTATATATATATATATATATATATATATATATATATATATATATATATATTTTTCCATGATTTCAATGTATTAATATATACAAAAATATTTTAAAATAAAAAAACACTCTCTTTCAGTCAACTTTTGCCCAGATAAGGTTTGACTTGTAAAGAGTAAAGACTGGTTTGAGTAAATCATTGCCCGGTTGATTTACAGTAACTTTAAAATACCGAATATATATATATATATATAATTTTAAAATTCATGAAATTAGTCAAAATAAATGTAAATTAATATGAAAAACACTTTAATAAAAGAAATTAGACGTTGTTGATGCTGTAATGATGGCTGGATCTCCGGGGCAATTTATGTCGGTTAGAATTCTGTGATGCATTGTTTCAGAGTCTTGTCCTGAAAGAAAGAATTTTTTTTTTTAAACAATAACATTGTTTAAAATTTGTTAAAGTCAAGGTTTTCGAGTTCAATTTTAGTTTTTTTAAATTATTTTAATAGTTTTATATTTATGAATTAACAGTCCCAATTTCTATTTACTGGTTTCTTTGTTGGCTAGGGCCTGTTTGTTTCTGCTATTGTACAGTTGTTTGCTCAAAATTTTAATTTTTTTTTATTTTAAATGAATTTTTGGTATTTTTAAATCATTTTGATGTGCTGATATCAAAAATAAATTTTAAAAAATAAAAAATATATCATTTTGATATATTACTAAATGAAAAATATTTTTAAAAAAAACAACAACTGCCCTTCCAAACATGCCTTGTGTCTCACATCCTGAACTCAAAAAAAAAAAAATTCAAACGCAGGCACTTTTTAGGATTGGATTGGATGTGTTTTTGATTATTTTTTTTTTAATTTTTCTATAACATTTTAATATACTATTAAATTAAAAAAAAATTAATATATTTCAAAGAACATTTAAAAAACAGTTACATTTATCTTCATCTCAAACACACTATTAAGCTGAAAATTTTATTAAAACATAATTAACAGGTGCATATGAGATCGAATTAAAAGTGGGTTCACTCACTTTTTAGGTTAAAAATGCATTCGAATTTAATCTCTAATATAAGTTGTATAATATAGAACATTAGCTTAATTTAAACAAATTATATATGAATAAAAAACTAATCTCAAAGAACTTTTGATTGATATGTTTTAGAAAATCCTTAAAACTCTCTAAAATAATTATATCTCGCATAAAAAAACAAAATTTATTGTTGTTTATAAAATAAAAAGTTAAAATCGAGCCCAGATGATACCTTAACTTTTAGTGGGAAGAGTTTCTAAACAAAATGAGCTATGGGCTCCTTTTTTTTTTTTCCTAAAAAAGAAAATATTAATGGTGAAGTTGTAATGTTTAACAGAAAGATTTTTTTTTTCATTTGATGAAAAACAGTGGTATTCATATAAATAATTAGATATTTTTATTTTTGAGGTATCATCCATTTAACATAAAACTCCATTTTTTATTTTAAGTTCTTTTTGTTGAGAGATATTTGAGTTATATAACTTTTTGTTTAAATATTTTTTTTTAAAATGTATATAAATCAAGCTTGTCAATACCGTTCCGGTCGCTGTTCCGTTTTTTTTTAAATGATTATTTATCACTACTCTAATGAACGGCACACCCGGAACGGTTCCAAGACGTTCCGGCCAAAATTTGACAGGTATTTCCTGAACGAGCCGGAATTAAAACCAAGATGAAAACGACGCCGTTTTGTCTCGATTTTTTTAGTGGTACGGAACGTTCTGGCCGGAACAGAACGGTATTGACAACCCTGATATAAACTAAGACGGTGTTGTTGATATCTAGAGAGATTTATTTTAAACATAAAATACACAAAGAGATGAGCAATAAGATCTTAAAAATAAAATAAAATATATGTGAAAATAACAAAGTTTCATCAATTTTAAAATGCTTTGACAAATAAATATTCCTTTTTTTTTGTTTAATCCCTTTTCAATTTCTTTTATTTTTTTAAAAAAATAAGCATAGTACACTTGCTATGATATATATGTTTATAAATTTATTGCATGTTTATAGATTTAACATGTATGAACTCTAAACTTTTAAAAAAAAACATTTGTTGGAATTTGTATGGAGATCGTAGTCTTGACTTCCTGATGCAGAGACAAACACCAAATTAATAAATTTTCGAAAGTGCAGGGGACATGAACTGTGGATTATTTTTGTCCCAAAATCCGTGACTCTCTGACCGAATCAATGAATTTCTGGGAAGCAAATGCTAGCCCGAACCCCAAGTCATCTGCAGGTCACGAGCCATGGAAGTTCATGTCATCCCTGAGCTTCGGTTTTGAAAGAGCTGAGCTATTATTGCATGTAGTATTTGTTTTTTTTTTTTTATTATTCGAAAAAACTCTATCCTTAGAAAATATATTTTGTATGTCCAGGTGAGCGAGTAAAATCCCGGTTATTCTAAGTTCTTACAAGAGATGAACGTCCTGACTCGAATTCAAAACCTGCTGTGCAGATTTCAAATATTTTGTCATCATACCACGTCGGACAATATCATCTTCTTCTTCAACGCCCAGAAACCCTAATGATTTAGTTATGACATTTTTTATCTTTGTATGTGGCATGCACGTCTTTGCTCAAGCTGAACTTCTTTAAACTTCACAAGCTGACCCCCATTTTCTTGCATTTTCTTGCATGTAAACATATGTAGTTTATAAATTAGAGTAGCATACACAAAACCCATGTTTATTTTATATGAAAGAATCAGAATAGTGATAAATAATTTGTGATATTATCGTTAATATAAAACAACTTAAAATCAAAGCTATTAATCTTGTTTGGTTGGTTGTCGGCCGGTCGGTAGACGCGTATCGATTTAAAACAATATTATTTTTATATGTATAAAAATAAATTAAAATAATTTAGTTTTAGTAAGATTTAACAACATTCCTAAAAATCATTAGAGTAGCATACACAAAACCATGTTTATTTTGTATGCAAGAATCAGAATAGTGATAAATAATTTGTCATATTATCATGAATGTAAAACAACCTTGGAATCAAAGTTATCAATCTTGTTTGGTCGGTCGACGCAGTATCGATTTAACACAATATTATTTTTTATATGTATAAAAAATAAATTAAAATAATTTAGTTTTAATAGGAAAAAACAACGCGTGTACTATCAAAGAGTTCAATAAATTTTTTAAAAAATCATTATAGGTGCAATATTCTTACACATTTTATCAGATAGCATGAACTTTGCAAGATTCTGCACCCTAAATCATGGTAAGAGCTCTTAACTTGGGGATTTTTTTTACTGCAAATTGTCTTTGAAGAGACGAGCCTGTTCCCCACCATCACTGCTTTTTTTTTCTTTTTTTTCTTCTTGTAGTTATCTCAGACGGAAGACTACTATTTCTCTGCTGAAATTCATTTTCCACTCCATAGAAGCCGGTGACTTTTTTTTAATTATACTAAGTGACTGTTTGGCACTACGGTCAAACCGGTGTTTGGTCAAAATTCAATTTTATTTTTATTTTAAATAAATTTTTTTTGGTGTTTTTAAATTATTTTAATGTATTTCTAAATAAAAAATACTTTAAAAAAATAACTGCAATCACCCTACCAAATAGACTAATGTTTCCTGTTGATGTATGACGGTCTCTGTCTCTGATTATTATTTTTTTTATTCACAAATGATGGCTGGTCAAATTATTCCCTTAAGAATTTTGGTGAAAGTGGGGTCTTTGTGTTTCAGCTTGAAAGGACGGTGATTTAAATTTTTTGATTTAAATAACCCTATTTTTTTCCATTTAAATTAGGAGTCCTTGATTGGAGTAGCCATGATAGTTTAAGCCCCTATTTTATTGTATATGAACAAATAGTGGTTTATAGTAAAACTTAGTTTTATGTTTAATTAACATCTTTTTATTGACATTAAAAGATATGATAGAAAACTTGTGATCTATACAGCGAGTCTCGAGTTCGAGTCAGAAGTGCATCCCATATAAAAAATATGGGACAACCGAGATTTTACTCACTCACCTGTACCCTTAAAGTACGCTTTCTAGGAATAGAATTTCCTCGTATCAAAAAAAAAATCTTATATTAAACAAGGTTTTGATTATTTAATGAGTTTGCCATTAAGAAACATGCATTACATCTAGACCGTAAGCTCGCGCCCCTATTTTTTTTAAATAAATTATCTAAGTGATTTTTATATATAAATAAAAAAAATCACTTGTTTGGTTTAACAGATGGCGTATTATTTATTAGATTAAAATTTGATCATCTTTATCGTTTGAGAAAACAAGTTATAGGATATTTGGCCCTTCAACCCTAATTTTACCTCATTCTCTCTAAAAACAAATCTTAGAAATCTGGATAAATCTATTTAAATCAATAAATACCCTTCTTCAAGACGTATCTATAAACACTCAGTTTTGACCACAACGTGGTCGATTCAAAACCTGAAAGTGCACACTCTTTTAGTTTATTTTTATAATTATAATTTTGTGATTGTAAATGTATCTCGAATGGATGACCATGAAAAGAGGGAATCTAGGGCATGGTTCACTGGGAAGAAGTTTCCTTGAATGCTATGTTCTTTCACGAGGGACCACTTTGATCGAATCATTGAGCGGGCTATTGACTTCTACTAATAAAAACAAAATCAATAATTGATTTGACCCGGTGATCAAAAAAAGCTTCTCCCTTTTTCTTATCCCGTGTTCAAGCCTTGCTAGACATGTTTGTCATTCTCGTGGGGCTTTACATGTTCATTAGGCTGTAGAATGCTCAGTGGGACCCGAAGATTACATTGTTATGCACATGTTCTGGCTCGGGACACCTCGATTATCAAAAAAAATAAATCAATAGCTGATTTTCGAACGAATTGGTATTTTAAACACAAGAATAAAAGTCTTTATCAATTAATAGATTTATTTGACACATTTTATTTCAAATCCTAGAAATCCTATTAATAAATTTTTTTTTTTAAATTCAACATTTTTTGTTTGAAGACTTCTCAATCACTCTATCATGAAAAGAATTCGTTATAATGTGTCGACACCAGAACACATGACCTCGAGGTTATCTCACACGATTAACCGACCGAGTGGAGACTTGAATTTAATCTAAAATACATGTTAAAATATTTAACTATATATATAAATAATAAAAGAAAAAGAAAAGAAGTATATATATATATATATTTTTTTTTATACGAGGAAACTCTATCTCTCATAAAACACACTTTTGTGGGCTCATGTGAACAGGGTAAAACTCCAACTGTCTCGGGTTTTTACAAAGAGTGCACGTTCAAACCCTCAGCTAGAGACCCTGCTGTACAGGTCATAAGCCATCTGTTATCACGTCGAGAACATTTTCTATTAGTTGTTAATTAGTTTATTGCATTCATGAGTCGATGAAATTATTGTTTATCAACGGTATGATTTTTATCAAATGACTGATTGAGTATGGAGGCTGGAGTAATTAATAGAAACCTCACTTTAAACAAATAAATAGATTTAATTGTCTTTTTTTTTTGAAAATTTTTGAAAAAAAGGGATACGAGTAATTATGGACGCAAAGGCCCTTTTAAATATCATGGATTTGAAGTATGAAAATACTATTATTTTCATAATGAAAAACGATCCAACCATCTCAGGCCCATAACCATCTCAGGCCCATAACCATATCAGGCCCATAATTGCCAGATAAAACAATGTTTCGTTTTGTATTATTTGGCATTTTAAGATCTAACCACCTCAGGCCCATAATTGCCACATTAACAAAAGTTAAGAGACCTGCGAAACGATGATTGTGCTCTCCCATTATTATTTAATTTTTTGGGTTCTTTTCTTGAGTTAATTTTTCTTTTCAATTTCACCAGTTTAATTTTTTATTTATATTTTTACCCTTTTTTTTTCTTTTTTGATCTTTTTTATTAATTTTATTTTTTCTTTTCAATTTCACCAATCCATCAAATATATATTTTTTTAAATTTCATCTAGATCCTCATTCTTTGAATTACCTTTCATATTTTGTTTTGGATCTTTTATGTAATTGAAATTATTATTTTTTAATTTCACCCTTCATCATTTGATTAGTTAGTAATTGAGTTTTGTAGTTTTTTTAAATGGGGTACGTCTAGTCTAATATTCCAGATCATGGGTTTTAGAAGTTAATGCAAACTGATTTTTTTTATATATTTTATTTTTTAGATTTTGTGTTTTAAAAAAACAAGCTTTGAAACTTTTTTTTCTTTCTTTCTTTCTTTCTTTTTTTTTTTTTTTTTTTCTGTAAGGCTATTCTGATTTCATGACATGAGTTGTGGATTTATAAAATTAATCCAAGTCAACTCGATTCTTATTACTCAGGTTGCAGGTTTGTCATATAGACTTTTTTTTTCATTTTTTTAATCCAATTTCATTCATCAAGGAATGACCCCGCAATATAGTGCGAGTTCATATCTAGTATAACCCTGTTTTATTTTGTTTTATCTGGAGTTTTAAGAATTTAACCAAAAAGAGAATATGCATACATTGTGAATACATTTTATAATATCACAAGAAAAGTTGATGTGTAAGTTTGAAAAAATAATTAAAAATTATATGATTCAATAAATAATAAAAAAGAATTAATACTACATATGATTCAATAGATGCATATGAAGATATTTGATCTTATACCATAAGAAACTCTTTGATTTTTTTTTATCTAGTTTTATGGAACTAGACATAGATTTTTATAAGCAAAGTAATAATATAAATTCTGTTTACGTAGAAAAACATGATTTTTAGTATAAGCTTTCCTTTTCTTTTTAATATGTTTTTTACAAAAACAAATACGTATCCTTTTTTAGCTATAATACAAGAATTGATAGTAATCGAAATAAATATATAAAAAAATTAACAGTTTTTACTATTATACATTAATTGAGATTAAGGGCCTGTTTGGAAGAGAGGTTGCGGTAGCTTTTCAAAGTGTTTTTCGTGCCGAAATACATCAAAATTATATATTTTTTTTATTTTTTAAAAATCATTTTTGACATTAGCACATCAAAATGATTTAAAAATACCAAAACATATTCATTTAAAATAAAATTTTTTTTTGAATTTCTATGGCACGACGTGTCAAACACCGTGCCAAACAGCCTCTAAATTAAAAATATATCATTTACAGCGGCTTGGTGTATTTAAAAGGATTTAATAAAAAAAAATTCTAATTATTGTTTCTAAAGTCCCAACTCAGTAAATTAAGGAAATTAACATTTTGAAAGTTTTGGACTGTATTATTATTAATATGATATATTTAATTTATTTGCAGGCTATCTCGAGACATGATCTCCATCTTTAAAATCATTGTATGAGCTTCTTTCCACTAAAAAATAAAAAAGATTTAATGGCAATTGGTGCTCTTCCTTAGTGTTCTACTAGAGTTTTTTTTTTATTAATATATTTTAGTGATTAAGCAAAATGATATGTTTGGGAGTATGATTGAAGTTGTTTTTTAAAGTATGTTTTGTTCAAAAATATATCAAACTAATATATATTTTTTATTTTTTTAAAAAAATATTTTTGATATCAGTATATCAAAATAATTTTAAAACACTAAAAAATTTAATTAATTTTTTTTTTTTCAATTTTTTTTTCAAGTGACTGGATCCATGCTGCTTAACCTCTCCTCTCTGCAGTGATAGATTCATGTGCAGATCCCCTGCAGAATATATTGCAGTTTCTGTGACACTGCAAATTCTACATGATAATCCAAAGAGAAGAAAAGGTGAGAAACAAAGAACTTATGAAGAATATTAGAGAATAATATAAATTATATTTTGGGATCTCAACTAACAGCTTGAATTCTTAGGTGATATAATTTTTTAACGTGGTATCAGAGCCTTGTTGACCCAACGGTCACGAGTTCGAATCTTATCACCCTCACTCTATTTGATAAAAAAACAAACACAAGGTAGTGTAATCATGTGCAAGTTTCAATTTCAAAAAGCTTTCACTTGAGGAGGTGTGTTAGAGAATAATATAAAGCATATTATTTTCAATAAGAAAGTCGTGAGCAACACACATATTTTAATAAACATAAGTATTATGAGCTGTAAGTGATAATATCTACATTTATTTTTACAGATTTGTTTCAAGTGAGCATAGGCTTGAAAACGTCTCCATACACCCTTCTAGAGATGATTTGCTTGATTCTGATCTAGTATTCTCGGGTTGCAAGGTTGTTGTTTCCTTGGCAATTACACTATCATATTGGCAAAACGAGATAAAAAAGTAAAGTTTTTATCTCGTTTAAAAATTTTAATCTGTTCGGGAAATTTTGGTCCAATTTTGATCCGAACATTCAAGTTTCGTTCCACCCGTTCCGTTTCGGCAAAATAGTGTTTATTTTTAAATAATGAATAATTTTACAATATTAATTATATCTCTTAATCCGACCATTAGATTGAGATGAATTTTTACGAGGAGTCTCTTGATATATTTATATATATATCATGTTAAAATTTCGAACAATCGGAGAATGTAATGACCTTGTGAGATTGATAATGACATTCTCGTAATATTATACATGTTCATAATTTTGTTCAGAAAAATCATTTTATTGTGTCATTTTTAGATTAAATCGCACAATTCTAAATAATTTTATTCTTGGATTTGAACTATTTTTTTTTAATTAATATATTTAATTATATATATACACACATAAACAAGTACAACTCGAAACGACGCGTTAAAACGCTTCTAAACCACAACATTCTATTCTAATTGAAAAAAACAAAATATCAACCGAAACGAAATGAAATTAACAATCTTTAGTTTGCTTACTAGAATGGGCTGTTGTGCCAACACAAAGAACCATCATACGGTGCCTTCCATGCAATCAAGCTGCAAAAATACGAAGAAATGGGTTTGTATCTTAGGTTTTTCTGCAGTAATTATCTCACACAGCAGGGTTCAGAAAGAAAGGTAAAGGTGAACGCAATGCCCTTATAGATTGGTGCTTTCGATGGAATGCAATTCTTAGATATAATGAAATGACACCTCACTTGTACTAAACTATTCTTAATCAGCTTAGGTCACCATTGCCTATCCCATTAACTACAATAATTGTGCTGGTTCTAGGCTACCATGTGCTCTGGACTGTTAGGAATTGGCATCCTCAACAATATTATTTTATTTTATTTAAAAAAAACCCTGAAAACCATTTCTGATGCGAGCATTTATTAATCCTAGTGCTTTGTGCAAAACGTGTTACACCTTCATCATCCCTAGCTGCTTTTTTGCCTGCAGAAACAAAATTCTGCAGGTGTTTCTCACTGTCATGTGTTCACGCTCCCTGTTGCAATATCGAAATGATAGCCCTTACGGAAATTTAGGCCGGGAAGGAGTGTGGTATGATGAATAATTTTCCGTGAATCCAACTTTACCTTGTTTCCATTCTCGTGTTCTTAATTTTTCTGAAACCTACTGTAGTCAATGTCCCTTCAACGAATTATATCAGCAGATAGATTATGATCCTTGAACATGAGTGAGTCTATACGTGTTTCGGGCTCAAATGATTCTTACTTGAAGAGAAGTATTAGAGAATAATATAAATTATATTCTGTAACTCATTTATTAATAGGTTAAGCTCTTAAGTGAGATGGTTACTTGATATAGTTATCGTAATCATCATTGTCAATCGGGGGACCAATTGATTTCAAGTCACTTTCTATATTTGGCTTTTGTCCTGCAGTTCTTGGTCATTGTCCATTTCATTCTCCGACAGCCAAAGGGGACCCCTGTCTGTAATCCTTGTTTTTATAAGATTGTTCGTAGATAACAATTAGTTATGGTTCTGTGTGAAAATGACACTACTTTCTTGAGCATTTAAGTTTCTTGGAGAGAGATTCGAAGTCATTACCACTCAGAATGTAACTCAGAATAAGTGGATGAAAAAGCCTGGAATTTCTGCACCAGGAAAACCTGGTGATATTTTCTTCTTCAACCAAGTCTCTTCCCAAATGCATCCTGTTCAACCGACTATAGGGCAATGATATTGCTGCGAGTGATGCACTGATATCATTTAATTTAATTTAATTTAATTTAATGTATTTTATGCACTGAACATAGAATTAATGTTTACTGTCTCATTATATTTTTTTTTCTGACAGTGAGAGGAGAGGACACAGCCAGTGATAGTTGTCTGTACTGTATTGGTAAATCTTTTCAAAATCTTAATCTTCTGTTTATCTTTTCCTCCAACAGAGCTAATGTCTAGTGTCATAATTTTGTTTTCCATCTCTCCTTTCCGAACTGATAAGGTCAGAGGAACTTATCAAGTTGGAGCTTAGGAATATAATTTTTTTTTTGAATTTGATGAAATCTCACTCTATGCATACTCAGTGGATCTAGGTGAGCGAGTAAAACTCTGACTGTTCCAGACCCTAACTCGAACTCGAGACCTGACATGCAAATCTCAATCCTTTTGTCATCATACCATGCTAATCGGGCACTTAGGAGCATAGATTCTCGAGGCCTACTCGCATTTGTAATGCAATAAAGAGTGGAGAGCAGAGTTAGCAAAGCATGTGTCGTAATAGATTCTTATAATTAAAGCCTTACTTTATTATACGAGCCCTGTATGTGCTGATTTGGTTAGGATGTGAGCATCAGAATTCTGGACCAGTTAAGGAAAATGACAAAAATAAAAGCAGGCTGAGCAATAATATCGATTCTGTTTGCAAAGAAAGGAAGCTTGTGACAAACATTCAAAGCATAAGAATCATTATACTTCCTTTATGTTCTAGCTTTAGGAACAGCTTGAATAAACAATTCAGAGTGTTCATGAACCTGCCTCATAAAAAGTCTAATTGCCCACCAATTACTTGTTAGAAACATGAAAACACTCGCCTTTTCTTCATGCCTTATGCATTAGGATTCTCTGTGGCTCTTTTTAGTTAGCTGAAATATATTTACAATTTTTTTTTTGAATCCGAGAAAACCCCATCCTCCGGAAAGTGTATTTTGTGGGTCATGACGAGCTAGTAAAACCCTGACTGTCCCCCCCTCTTATAAAAGTTGCATGTCCTGACTCGAACTCAAGATATACTGTGCATATATCAAGTTCTTTGCCATCACACCATGTCCCTTGAAAATATATTTACAACTTCCTTTCTAGTTTGTTGCTAAGTCTCTTTGGTTTTGAGCTACAAAATTAGCAATGGTTTGAACTTTTGGATGGAATCATTGATGTTTCTTTGGATGCCTCAACAGAGCTAACAGCTTTTAACTAGTCCTTTTAGGATCAAGTTCCGATATGACTAGCTCATCCCAATGGACCACATCTGTACCATTGGCTTGTGACAACTAGTAACCAAATCATGAACTAAGGACATTTGTAAAGGGAACCCATCTTTTCTCTTTGAGGTTCGAAGAAAATATGAATAAAGAGAAACTGGGGTAAAGGTTTGATGCAAACCAAGGTTGTCAATTCTGTTTTGGTTGGTACTTTGTTTTTTCAATTGAAAAGAATATTTCGGTTTCGGAACGTTTCAGTACGCCGTTTCAGGATTGTACTGTTTATATATATGTATATATAATTAATATATTAATTCAGAAAAAAAAATTATTTAGAATTATGCAATCTGATATAAAAAAGACACAATAAAATGATTTTTCTGAACAAAATTATGAATATGTATAATATTACAAGAATATCATCGTCAATCTTGTAAGGTCATTACATTCTCTGAATGCTATGAAAGTTTAACATAATATATATAAATATATCAAGAGAATTCTAGTAAAATTTTATCTCAATCTAACGGTCGGATTAAGAGATATGATTGATATTATAAAATTATTCATTATTTAAAAAAAAACATTGTTGGGCCAAAATGGAACAGACAGAACGAAACTGAAACGTTCCGGCCAAAATTTAAAAAAATATTCCATAACTAACTAAAATTTTAAACAAAGTAAAAACTATATCATTTTATTTTATTTTTTTAACCGATACAATATAGTGTGATGCAAACAGAAATGCATAATGGGTGGTTGTGGGGCACACATTTCTTTTTCCTTCCCCCTTTTCTCTATTTCAATAATTAATATTCATGGTTTCTTGTCAGACAGCCACATACCCAGTTGTTATATAAAGAGGATATATATATATTGTGGTATATATATATACGTCCCTTGAGATATATTCTATAGGCAGACGACCTTTGCTTGCTAATATTTCTAGCAATATTGTTTGCTCTATTCTCTGCATATCTTGTGATAGATCGAGTAACACCAATGGAAGCTTCACAGCCTCTCTCTATTGAAAGCTTCTCATACAGCTGGTTAGTTAATCTGAAGCCATCTTTGGAGAGCCTGGACAATTCTTTCAGGGCCTCACTTGATGCATCAGATGAAGCTTCCTTCATTGAGATGGACCCAAGAATGCCACCTTCAAAAAGATTCTTCATAAATTCTCAGGACTTCAAATTTGACTTCCCCATTTCACAATCTCCACTCACCCTCGTCCATGCTGATGAGCTCTTCTCCAATGGCTATGTCATGCCTCTTTTTATAGATCCGTTGAAGATGGAGGCGTATGATGTCTCAGACTCAACCTCGGCCCTCCCTGCCCCTTCACATGCACCAAAAACTGCGGTTTCAGCTTGTAAACCTCAACGGTGTTCCTCATTAAGAAGGTGTAGGAGATTGTCAAAGCAAATAGTTCAGAAATACCTGGATTTTCTTAGGCCATTGTGTCGAAGAATTCGAGGCCACAGATCAAGTTCAAGAACTGAAAATATTGATTCAAAAGTTCAGGTAATGAAGAACTGGGGATATTCAACAGAAACATCTCCAAGAATCAGTGTAGCTTATTCTGTCGATGATTTCTGGCGAAGGTCTTGTGATTCCGAGAGCTCTATTAATGAGGCAGTACTCCATTGCAAACGATCCAATGGTAACTCAAACCTCTCGCCAAGTTCTGATTATCTACTTTCACCAGTCTCTATCCTGTTATGAATATTACTTTACAATGACAGTAGAAAGATCATCAGGTTTTTCTAACATTTTCTTTCATATCTGTTATTTTCAGGGAAATAAACAGAGGTCATTGTACAAACGAGTTGAAAACAAGAGAAGGAAAGCATCAATGGTGATATTCACATGGGAAAGAAAATGAGAGAGGAATAAAGAAAGTTCAGCAACCACTTGTTTATTGTCCTCTTCTTCTCTTCTTCTGTGGGGATAATGTAAATTTGTTCTCTTATAAGGGAGTATTTAGAAGTTGTGTGGATGATCAGCTCTGATAAACCCTGCCATGAGGGAGAGAAAAAGAAAGAAGAATTTAAGGATAATTAAAATTTTGTTTTTGTCTTTTCCTTTACGAGAGAAAAGCTAGGCTACCAGCTAAAGCAAGATTCTCTCCCTTATTTCTGTATAGTTTTTCTTTTAATGCAATCAGGATTATCCTATTCATATAATATTTCCATTCTATTATCGTTTCAATCTCCACAGGCTGTCTTCGGGACACCTTTTCTTTTTAGATTTGTTTCATTTCATTTAAGAATGATTAACATTTTCAGATGCCTAAATGCCTGCCCATGTTGTTGAACCTTACAGGAAAACGACAGTCCTGTAAGCCCCACCAGGTTTAGCCTAGGGGAAAAGGGATGAACCTTAGGGATATGAGGTTGAGGTGCACTTCCTAGGTTTAGCTTGGATTTATCATTGTCCCAGTAGCAGAGCTACTTACTCATGGTGATTTTAATGGCTACTGTTTCTTGTTAGGGAAAACAACAATGCTAGTGTAAGTTTAACCATGTTAATTTCATGGTTTTGAACGTGTTTTTTTAGTCTGGCTCGACAGAGAATAGTATAAATCATATTTTAAGTTTTATCAAAAGTTTTTGGTAGTGCTGTGTTCTTGCAAGTTTCAAACTTGAAATTGTTCAAGTTCTTGAGTTGAGATGATCACACAACTCAACCATGGCGGTGCTTAAGTTACATGACCAAATGAAACTGTTTTTTCTCTCCTTTTCAACTACTTCAAGCTTGTGCTGTAGAGCTAAATGTTATTTTAATACATTGATTTTTTAATTGCCTTCAAAGATCAACTGGCATGGAATTCAATCACAAGAGAACTTAATCTATTACAATCTGACAATCTGGGCAGGCCTCTGACAATCTGGGCATGCCTGTATTTAGAAAATATAATAACAAGTCGGCCTGTTATAGAATATGAACTCTGATGATGAGCTACTTGTTTAGCTCTCACTCTATGGAAATTCTTGAAAGATTTCTTGAAATTAGATGTCTGATAGTTAAACTGAATTTGAACTTTACAGGCAGACGCTTGTTCTGCTTTTTGTCTATGTCAGAACTGATATCAGACTGTTTTTCATTTTCCATTTCTCAAAAGCTAGATTTTCTTTCCTTCTTTTGTTCTTGTTCTTGTTAAGAAATCATCTCACCTAAAAGTTTAAACTGTTAAATGAGGTCCCAGAATATGATATATATTATTTTCTAACACACCTCCTCAGGTCAAAACTCTTTGGACTTGAAACTTGCACATGCTCACACTATCTTCTGCTTAATTTTTATCAAATAGAATAGGGGTGGTGAGATTCGAACTCGTGACCGTTGGGTCAACAAGGCTCTGATACTATATTGAGGAACCATCTCATCTAAAATCTTAAGCTGTTAGATGAGGCCCTACAATATCATTTATATTATTATCTAACGATTCTATCCCCGCAGTCATTCTTCACTCGATCCGTTGGTATCATACTGCAAACAAGAAAAGAATGAAAGTCTACTTCATAGCAGTAAACTATGGTTTCATGCATCATATGTTCCACTTTGTTTCATCATTAGGAGACCTGCTTGCAGGAGGGATATCTATCAATTATGTTCAAGAATTTCTGATCCAAATTTTTTACTGTCCCAAAATCGATCAACATGTTTTCTTTTCAGTGGGAATCATAAGCTTTCATAATGATATTCGAATTAGTTGTCATAGCTAGATCAAACACTATAATTTTGACACACCTAGCTTAATCATGTTTTCTCAAATTGTGTGACAGTTCTTATAAACTTCAGCTTGTAGATTTAAAACTATGATTTCTACAGGTTTAAGAAAAGAATTAAAGCAACCACCATTGCAGGTGAAAGTTCATCAGAAAGGTAACATTTGCTTCAATCTTGGGCAAACTTCCATTCCGCAGTGCCTTCAGACTAATTTTTCTAACACAATCATTGGTGCGGACTCTTTTTGTGCCCATGTTTTTGCAGCAGTATTGTAGGACACATTTCTCTGTGCTCTATAATTGTGCAGTGACAGACTCTTCCTTGACCAAATCAACACATTAAAAAACTTTGAACTGGGGTTAAATTCGATGTAAGAGTTCTACAGGCCTTGTTCTATAGGAGGTTGGCTCGCTGTAACCAACAGACTTTGAAAACGCCTAGAAACTAGGCTAAGAAGATGTTCTTTGAATTAGTTTTGTTATTTTTCTTTTATTTTCCGAATTTCCAGTTTAATTTCATATTTGAATCAAGGCTCTTGTTGCTGATAACCTTTCTGGTTAAATTATTTTTCCTTGTGCATGCTTTCTTCTTGTCAAGTTCAGCTACGTCAAACAGTTTAAGCCACATCATTCGACAATGTATAGATCGAACAAGTCTTGTCTTAGATCAAACCACACAAAAGTCTTTTCTGCAGATCTATTAATGGATTCTGCAATTATTTTCTTGCAGATATATTATTGTTACCTAGTCTATTCCGAGAACAACATAACAGTTCAACAAGAAAATTTTGTGGTAATTGAGATCTTTGCATTATCTGATTATAGTACCTGAAAGACTAGCAAAGTGACTTTCTTTCAAGTAGACCTATCTGTATGGACCATTCCATCTGATAAAAGCTGAGAAGTGAGAGTTCCTGGTCCCCTCAGAAATGGGGTCCACTGTGATGTATCTTGGCCTTCATAAACAGTACTGCAATTCTTCAAACATCAGATCTGAAATTCCAAGCCATTGCTGGCCAAATGTAAGCCATTAGGGTTGGAGCAGAACAGGCAGAGAAGGAGAGGTCTGTCACGTGTCAACAAGCAGGATAAGGAGACATTGACAAAATGTGCTAGGAGAAGTGCCAAAGTTTGATTACATTAATTTTCTCTTCCTATCTACTTCCTTTTGTTTTCCTCGTTGGATTTTCTGCTTCTCCACAGAAGCAGCACAACAAGGGTAGCTTTATAGTTTTTGTTTTTCTCTTGTAGCTACATCAACCTAGCTGTGGGGACCGAGACCTCATTCATGCTACTTGTCGCAGCTATCAATTCTCTGGTTACTGTATCTACTAACAAGACACTCCATTCATACTAACAGTGATGAGGTTATGGGCTTCCACAATTATGTCCTCAAATATTTAGGACAAAAGATTCAATGTGAAAACTCAACCTTAGAGTCAGTTTGTGTCGCGAAAACAAAACAAATGACGAACAAACAAATCACGCGGTTCATTGCGCTGGAGTGTTTGTTTTAATGTTGATACAGCGGAAAACACAAAAAGAATATCACATACGTTAATATTCTATAAATTACTCTGGAATCCCCCAGAAACGAGAGAGACTCTCAAGAAAATTCAAAATTTTATTGAATAATTGACTGCCTTTGGCCAAAGGGCTCACAAGCATATTTAAAGTGATAACCTGGCTCTAACTCTTGTTGGACAATAAAACAGGACTAATTACTAAAAATTACCAAAAATAGAAAAATTGAGGTAATTGCGGAAATTAAAACATCTATAAATCCTGAGCAAGTCGGAATTGACGAAAGTCGATTCGGACTTGGAAGTTGATTCGAGATTGGAAATCAAAGGTTATGGCTAAAACGAAAATTTTCTAAAATGACAAAAACTACGATTTCGGGGCAAAAACGACGGAATTCGGCTAAAAAAAGGTACGAATCAAAAGAGAAGATTTGACCATTGACGGTCACGCCGAAACGCATTACCTGTGCGAGTTTCGCGTCATTTTGACTTCGACGTCTGGACTACTGGAATTTAATTGCCTTTGAATTTAGGATGTTCTCTCTTCAACATGTACGCATCCGCCACTTATTCTACATCAAAGGGCAGCAAAGATTGGTGGAAAAACTACCTCAACAGTTTTACAGGCCAGTGATTCTGGAGATATTTAAATTAGTTCTTATAAAATTTGATTCTTAGCCAAGACTGACAAAAATCTTCACAGTATATATGATTCCTTTCTAGAGATTAAAAGATCATATATTATCACAGGCACTATCTGCAACTCAAGTACCAATACAACGATGAACATGGTATGAATGTGAACCTGACAGGGAGTTGAAATGTCTTACACAGTCATAATGAAATCCATTCTGCTTTCATGTAAATTTACAGGCTTAAATCGTGTTTAGACAAGAAACCCAACATAAATGAAAACCTCAATTGATCATATTGTTACACGATTTGAAGATTCTTAGGGAAAACTTGGGAGTGAACTGAAACAGGTAGGCAGGAGACCAAAGACCTCGTGCCATGCGTAATGTCGGATGTACTCAGAAGAAGGTCGTTGCTGCAAGTTTCAGGACAATGAATGATACTTAAAACTTCTCCCTTCGCAGACCTTGTACCACTCTTTGCATTAAAGCAGGGTCAATATCAGTGAGTTGTAAGTGTTTGATATTTTTAGGAGATGAAATGAAAATAATACAGAATGACAATGTCGTGGCCGAATCGAACTGCTGGTTATCACCATGAACATCTCGTAGCACTGGCCCATCACCATGAGCAGAAGTGTATTCTAGTTTTGAATTACGTCCTATGAAGAACCAAACAATTTTCCTCTCTTTGTAAACTCATCCTATCTTGTACTTGATTTTTATCAAATAGAATGGGGTGGTGAGATTCTAACTCGTGACCGTTAGGTCAACAAGAAACCAATCTCACCTAAAAACTTAATCTATTAAATGAGATCCCGGAATATGATTTATATTATTCTCCAACCAAAACAATTTTCTTGTCTCTCCAAACAGTCGGCATCCCTTGTGGGCGTGACGGAATCACATGCTGTTAGGCAACCCGTGAAGTGGAATGTGGCTCTCAAATTTCTGATATACGCCATGAATACTAGAGTTATGAACTTGCATTGCATGCTGAGAATATAGAATTGCAAGCTGTAACAAAACTCACTTGCTTCATAGACCGTTAGCTTGTTCCTGGAACAAAAAATAGTCACAGTTTAGGCTAAGATTGTGAAAAATGTTAAAGCCATAGAACATGTAAGACATGAACACATCCTAGATTGACTTAACTATTAAAGTTAACGGAGGGGAGATATGTTGGGCTGTAGTTTGGTTGGTTTCTACCATGGTAATCAAACTCGCGAGAGTTTGCGAGTTGGCTCAGCAAACTTGGTTGGACCGGAAAGAAAAATCAAAACCGGTCAAAATTAAGTTGACTCGTAAAATCGGATCGGATCGGTCCGATTTTACGATCCGGGTTTTTCATTATGCCCCAGCTCAAAGCTAATTCAAAATTTCAAACGGAACCAAGAAAAAAAATGGAGAAGAGGATGAGAAGGAAGAGAGTAAAGGAGAAGAGGATGAAGAGGAAGAAAAGAAAATGGAGAAGAGGAGATGAGGAGATGAGGGTGGGCGGCGGCGTGGGAGAAGGAAATTGGGATTTAGGGTTATGTTACTGGGGGGAGGGGCTTTTATACTTAGTTATAATAATAATAATAATAATAATAAGAAGAAGAAGAAGAAGAAGAAGAAGAAAAAAGAAAAGAAGAAGGTAGGTTTCTAGGGGGGTTATATAAATTATTAATAATAATAATAATAATAATAATAATAATAATAATAATAATAAAGTAGGTTTATACGGGGGAGGGGTAATAATAATAATAATAATAATAATAATAATTAGCATAAAAAATAGTTAGCATAAAAAATATTTTTAAAAAAATCCTATTAATTTAAGATAATAAATAACATTAATTAATTTATATTTCACATCAACAAAATATTTATTTTTAGTTTGTTAATTTTTACCTAATGAAATTCTATGGACATAATTGTTTTGTAATGTATTTTTCAATTATTTTGAATCATGCATGAACCTTAACTAATGAAGTTTTATGGCCATAATTATATTATATTATATTTAGAAATATTTTACTTATGATTTTATGATTTTTCTACCTACACGATTTTAGCTGTGATTTTACGATTTTTGTACGGAAAAATTCGGGTACGATCTTATGATTTTACGATCTGATTTTTCGAAGCCCTTTCCGATTCGTGTCAAAATCTCGATTTTGACAACCTTGGTTTCTACCAGGCTTGTTAATGTCGTTCCGTTCCGGCCGAAATGGCCAGAATGTTCTGTGTCATTAAAAAACCGAGATGAAACAGCGTCGTTTTTATCTCGATTTTAATTCCGGTCCGTTCCGGAAATTCCGGCTAAATTCGGGACGGAACACCTCGGTACCGTTCCGGCTCAAAATCATAATATTTCTTTTATTTTAGAACATTTTACTATCATAATATTTTGGAATTTTAGAGATGTTTCTAATTTTGAGATTATGTTTGTTTGACTTTGTGTTTGTATTGTATAATTTAAAGTTAATTTATCTTGAATTTAAATTATACTTGTTAAATTAATATTTTAATTTTTTTCATATATATATATATATATATATATATGAACAGTACAACCCCAAAACGGAACGTCGAAATGCTCCGAAACCGAAACGTCTGTTCCAATAGAAAAACCAGAACGGCAACCGGAACGGTATTGACAACCTTGGTTTCTATAGGTAATAACACTCTTAAAACGCACATATCATATCATTGCTGTAATTTTCTGGTACAAAACTTGTTAGAGAATAATATAATTATATTCTGAGGTCTTATCTAACAGCTCAGGCTTTTAGGTGAGACGGTTCTTTAACATGGTATCAGAGCCTTATTGACCCAGCGGTCACGAGTTCAAATCTCATCACCCTCATTCTATTTGATAAAAATCAAGCACAAGGTAGTATGGGCCTATGTGCAAGTTTCAAGCCCAAAAGGCTTTCACTTGAGGGGATGTGTTAGAGAATAATATAATCATATTCTGAGGCCTCGCCGAACAGCTTAAGTTTCTAGGTGAGATAATTCTTTAACAAAACTCACACAAAAAAGGGGTTACAATGGAGGAAAACACACACTGTTGCAGTTATTTCTTCTTTGTTACAGCACCTGTTTCTGCCTAACTTCTTAGCAGTATACTGTCATTCTCTTCAATAATTTTCAGCCCCATGTACCCTACCATTTAGACAAGATAATACCTTAACTCAACACACATTTAACTCTAGTTAAATTTAAGCCAACTCTAATAAACTAACACTGCATCACATTATCAATAACATCCTCCCCCTAATGTTATATTCTTGAACTCCCAAGCTTAATGGAGATTGTAGTGGCTACCTTTCTTCATCATCCTCGTCACCATCATAATCATAAGGGAATTCTTATAAGATACAACTATAGAAGGTAATTCTTTCTCAGCCTGACCTTGCTCTCAGTCCCAAATAACATCTTCATAATTACCAGGTTATGATTTCCCACGCGACTAGGCTGAAGATCCAGAAAATGGCTAATGACTACTATCTGGTTAATAAGGATGTGGAAGCATAAGCCTTGGCATGAGTTACTGAACTGGAAGTGGTTGGGTCTAGAGAAGTTTCTATATCCTTGGCATGAGTTACTGAACTGGAAGTGGTTGGGTCTAGAGAAGTTTCTATATCCTTGGCATGAGTTACTGAACTTTAAGTAATGTCCGGTCTCTTTTTCATCGGAGCTTCCTCGTCGTATATGGAACCAGTTCCTGTGACGATGCTGTCGTGTTTCCTGTGCTGATAGTGATGGCAATGTCATCAGGGAAGAGGTCCCGATGTGAGAATTCATGCACTATTGTCGATACAAGCCGACCCGATCTGTCAGAAACGGCAGAGTATGACAGCAAGAACTGGGGTGGCTACATTCGCGAGTTCATTTGAGAACCTGATTGTTGAAAAGGCAGCGCCCGTCATTGGGAACGTGTACGTACGCCCACCATGACTATGAAAACCTGTAAATTCAAGAGATTACTGCTGTCAGAAAACCTCAAAAAGAAGACGATAAGAGAAAAGAACAAAATAGCTTCAAGGGCCATTGACTTACTTGAATCCTCTGAAAAACATTGGCACGGACTGCCTGCAAAAATGGCAGAAAACAAGACAGCATGGTTGAGGAATAAATCTTAATAAAGCAGTTTAGTCTGAACTGCTTTACATGGTTGATAGCTCGTGAAAAAGTACATGGCAGAAATATAATGTGTTGTAGCAGTAAGGACTTGCTCAAGTGATCCATGATCCATGAATTTCTGATCTATATATTGATTTGCAATATACCACATGAGCTAACCGTGATCCATGATCAAATGAGCCTTGAATTTTTGCCAGGCCATGGAAGCAACAGTTGGAGCTGCAGCAAACAGAGAATACTGGATGGAGCTCCTTAGGGAGTGTTTCATTGGTCGGAATCTTCTGGTATAGAGTTACAAATAGGACCAGGGTTGTTAGTTTCGTCTGTTTCGTACCAGTTAAAAAATGAGACAAAACAGAGTCATTTTTATCTCGATTTAAATTCCGGCTTGTTCTGGAGTTTTTGGCCAAATATCGGCCGAAGCGTTCCGGTTTTGTTCCGCCCGTTCCGTTTCGGCCAAATAGTTTTTTATTTTAAATAATAAATAATTTTACAATATCATTCATATCTCTTAATATGACCTTTAGATTGAGATGAAATTTTACGAGGAGTCTCTTGACATATTTATATATATTATGTCAAAATTTCAGAGCAATTAGAGAATGTAATGACCTTGTAAGATTGATGATGACATTCTCGTAATATTATACATCTTCATAATTTTGATCATAAAAATCATTTTATTTTCTTTTTTTAGATTAGATTGTACAATTCTAAATAATTTAATTTTGGATTGGAACTAATTTTTTTTAATTAATATATTTAATTATATATATATATATAAATAGTACAACCCAAAACGACACACCGAAACATTCTATTCTAATAAAAAAAAATAAAACACCAACTGAAATGGTATTAACTTCCTTGAATAATAAGAAAGCACAGTGAGCCAACCCGAAACATCTTACTTAACCAGATCTTTCCCATGATTAAGCGATCATATCCAGATTCAGAATTCATTATTATTTGATTAATCCAGTAAACCTGGAAACCTAACAAGATTATAACGCAGGTTGCAGCAATACTCAATTGCCCATGTCAAACTCCACGCTACAGTTCTTCGAACATTTTATCAAGGAATCACATCACATTATAAAATTGTTAAGGAATTATTTCATCTAAAAAGTTAATTTTTTAGATGATATCTTATAATATAATTTATATTTTTCTCTAACACACTCTCAAGTGAAAACTTTTTAGGCTTGAAACTTACACGAACTCATATTATCTTCTGTTTGATTTTTATCAAATAGAATGGCGTACTGAAATTCGAATTCGTGATCAACAAAGCTTTGATACCATGTTAAGTAACCATTTCACCTTAAAACTTAAATTGCTAGATGAAGCTGCATAATATGATTTATATTATTTTCTAACATATACTATATACTATAAGATAACAAAGATAGGACAATATGGTTTATATCAATTAGCTCAGTTCATCCAATCAAACTGCGTCAACCAGAAAAACTAACAAATCCCAGAAATCAGTCACTGCTTCAAAACCAAAAAGAATTGAAAGGAAGGCAGGCCTTTCCTCCTCGAGTAGCCATTTATATTCCAAATGGACCAAAAAAAAAAACATCGTCAAACCATATATTTAATAATTCTGTTAACTATCCAAATCAACACCCGAAAAAAAAAATATTTTAAAATTAGTTAACTTGATTTAGAGGCTGTTTGGCACGGCTTTTTCAAGCCGTGCCGCAACTTTTGCTTTTTTTATTTTTTATTTTAAATGAATATATTTTAGTGTTTTTAGATCATTTTAATATGCTGATATCAAAAATAATTTTTAAAAAATAAAAAAACATCATTTAGATGTATTTCGGTACAAAAAGCACTTTGAAAAGCTACACAACAGCTCTCCCAAACAGGCCCATCTCTATGACAAAGTCTAGGCCCATCCACAAGTGTGCTGAATTTGGCTTTCAATTTAGCATCCTTCAATGCTGATGTTGGGCTCTACAGCTAGCAATTGATGAAACTTCGTGGGCTTATGTCATCAGATAGTCCAGTTCAGATCGTCTAGACCAGTATAGTCAACCTCCTACCAGACCTTAATTTGGAATTCATGGAAATTATATTTATTGTGTTTTTGTTTTGAATGTGGTAAAGATTATATTGTGAAATATTTTTATTTAAAAATATATTATTTAAAAAAATTAACTTATTTTTACTCTAGTTCATTACAACAATTCAAAAACATTAAAAAAGAAATTTAATCCTAATTTTTTTGACAAGCAAATGTTTTGGCTACAATGCTGAAAGCCCTTCAATGACTCAGCATTTAGATTTTAGAATGGTTTAGCAGTGTATTGTTTTTCAAAATATTTTTTTTTTGTTTAGAATTACATTAAAATAATATTTTTTTATTTTTAAAAATTTATTTTTAATATCAATTCATCAAAATAATATGATAATGCCAAAAAAAACAATTTTTTTAAGGGATCAATTAGGGTCACATGGTTTTCAAAGAATATATCGTGATGATAGAAAGTTTGCCACGTAACAAGTCTCAGGTGCAAGTTAAGATATGCACTCTTTTAAAAAAAAACATTATCATTATTATGGGCCTGTTTGTTTCCGTGGTTATACTGCCGTTTGTTCAAAATTTGATTTTTATTTTATTTTAAATGAAAATATTTTGATGTTTTTAAATCACTTTGATGTGCTAATGTCAAAAATATTTTTTAAAAAAATAAAAAAAATCATTCTGATATATTTCTAGATGAAAAACTCTTTCAAAAACAACCGCAACCGTCTTTCCAAGCATGCCCTATATCTTCTCAATTTTCGTGTACTGGTCTGTTTAGAAACCGATGCATCATCTTAAACCCTAATGCAGGCTCAAAGGGATAGAAATTTCTTGGACCAAATAAATTAAAATTGGAAGAGTAAGAACTGAGGAGAAACTGGTCAGGCCATTGATTTCACAGCTGTGTTCAAACAGTGCTTCTGCCAAATAAAAAAAAAAAATGTGAAGGAGAAGAAAACTAAGAGATGGGGTTTCAAATTTCATGCGCCTCCAGACCCTTCTTTTTCATGAAGTTGCTGTCAGGACTCAGGACACTGTTTCTGTAGAGCAAGGCCGTACTGCTGTCTCCACTTTGACCTCTCCCGTGAGTTGTGCTCCGATGAGTTGTTCTCACTGCGTTTTAAAATATTTTTATTTTTATTTTTTATATTATATTATTTTTTAACACATTAAAGCTCTTTAGGCTTAAAATTTGTACAGATTCATATTATCTTGTACTTGATTTTTAATCAAATAGAATGAGGGTAGTGAGATTAGAACTCGTAACCTCTGGGTTAACAAGGCTCTGATACCATGTTAAGGAACCATCTCACCTAAAAACTTAAACTTGTAAGTGAGGCTCCATAATATGATTTATATTATTATCTAACAATATTTAGATCATTTTCATGTGCTGATATCAGAAATAATTTTTAAAAAATAAAAAAAATATTATTTTAATACATTTTTTAACAAAAAAACATTTTCTAAATCAACTTACACCATAGTTTCAAAATGTAATTTGTATGTTGGATTTGCATAACTTGGCACCACACTATGCCCGTTTGGGACAGCGTTTTAAACTTTCAAACGTCGTTTTCAAAAAATTCAATTTTTTTTCATTTTAAATGAATATGTTTTGGTATTTTTAGATTATTTTGATGTACTGATGTTAAAAATAATTTTTAAAAATTAAAAAACATTATTTTAATGTATTTCAGTATAAAAAACATTTTAAAAAATTACTGCAACCGCTCTCACAGGCCGCCCTAACAACAACAAACAAGTCGGTCGGCATTTTCTTGATGGACAAACTGGCTTGGCTTCTAATGGAGTCAGGAATTTTGATTTTACAGCCTGTGGGTCGGGCCAGGTTTCATTGGCTGGCTTTAGTCTGTGATTTCCTTATTCTCAGGAAACAATCCTAGCCTTGTTTTAATGCAATATGGGACATGAGTTGTGGGATTTGGCTCTCTGATTTTACAAAAATAAAATATAAAAAATGGTGAAAAAATAAAAAAATGAAATAAATATGGTATTGTCTTTTCTTAATTTTAGATCGACCTGGAAAGTTATGGATGTACACTTAGATTGTATGTCATTAGGTCATCTGGAAAGTTGTGGACACAAACTTGGGCTTTAAGTTAGTTCTTTCCACCAAAGGCAGCACAACAATTGTAGAAAGTTGATTTGGAATCCATTTCAAGGTTCGTCAGATCATCATGTTTGACATTGTGTTTCAAAAATATTAAATTTTTTATTTTAAATTAAAAAAAACAGTGTTTTTAGATCATTTTCATGTACTGATGTCAAAATTGATTTTTAAAAATAAAAAAAAATAAAAAAACATTATTTTGATGCATTTTTGAATAAAAAATATTTCTTAAAAATAATTTTAATCAGAATTTCAAACATGAAGGAAACAAATATAAAGGTTACCCCAGCTATAGTTCCATCCAAATAAGCAGCTTAAGACAGGATTTGATAGCACAGATTGGTTTGATGTGTGAGAAATCCTCAAGTACAGGGACTAAAAATGTCAAAAGGGTGAAAATAAAAGTAGCTGTACGGTAAGAGAAAATACAAAGGGATGCCCCTAAGCGAAAACCAAGCTGAGTGTTTCCAGCTCACTTTATCAATGCATTGTCTTTCTTGTATTAATTTAGTGTTATCTCGTTTTGTTTTGTTTTGGCCAAAAGTTCCGTGGTGGTTAAAAATAAAAATAAAATAGTGTGGATTTTATCTCATTTAAAATTTCAATTTGTTTTGAAAATTTTGTCAAAATTTTTGTTGGAATGTTTTTGTTTCATTTTGTTCGTTGTGTTTTGGCAAAGTAGTATTTTTTTTTTAAATAATGAATAATTTTATAATATTAATTATACGACAGTTAGATTGAGGTAAATTTTTATGAGAAATCTTTTGATATATTTATTTATATTATATTAAATTTCAGAGCAATTCAATGTGATGACTTTGCGAGATTAATGATGACATTCTCGAAATATTATACATGTTCACAATTTTATTTAGAAAAATTATTTTATTGAGTCTTTTTTAGATTAAATTACACAATTTTAAATAAATTTATTTTTGGATTCGATTATTTTTTATATATATACATAAATAGTATAACTCCAAAACAACAAGCAGAAACACTCTAAAACCAAAATATTTTATTTTAATTAAAAAAAGAAAAAAATAATCGAAACGAAATAATTGACAAACTTTAATAATAGAGCATGGAAAGCAATCATTTTAAACATCTATGTGGTTAGTGCTCAATGGTCTCATACTACAACTGGAGAACAGGAACTGTGCTGGACGCAGTGTCTTCTCAGTTCGACAATGAATTGGTAGGGGAAAGTTAAATTGCAATTATCACGTGGGAAAATAACTTTATGGGGGAGAGAATCTTTTGGTCAAGGATAAAACAAAAGTTTTTAATGTTAAAAATTCAGTGGCAGATGCGATTGTCACAAGGAGAAATCTTGTTGGATTACGGGACAACTTGCACACCAACCCCGTCTCTATCGCGTTCGATGCATGAATCTTATTGATTGCGTGTCTATATATATATATATAATACTGTGTTTTGAGAGTATTTTAAAAAAATATTTATTTTTTATTTTTTATTTTAAATTATTTTTTAGTAATTTTAGATTATTTTCAATGTATTGATGTTAAAATGATTATTTTTTATTTTTTATTTAAAATTATTTTTTAGTAATTTTAGATTATTTTCAATGTATTGATGTTAAAATGATTATTTTTTAAATATCGTCTTAATTTATTTTTAAACAAAAAACACTGGTAAAACAACTATAACCACATTTTTTCATAGTATCTTTCTCTCCTAACAGAAAGTTTTTTTTTTTTTTTATTAATTTTCTACTGGCAAATAGGAGATTAGAGGAAGAGGGTTTCATCCATCATGATGCAGCATCCATGAAAAGGGTGATTAAACCTTAATCTGTTTTTATTAAAAAAAAATTGATTTTAAATTGATTTTTTAAATGTTTTTGGACAATAAATGTCAAAAAATAAATATGATAATGAATTATTCAGACTTGTTAAGGAACTATCTCACTTAAAAGCTTAAGTTCTTACGTGAGATATCAAAATATAATTTATATTATTCTCTAACGCACTCTCTTAAATCAGAGTCTTTTAACCTTGGAAATTGCACACATATCCACGTTATATTATGCTTGATTTTTATCAAATAAAATAAAAATGATGAGATTTAAACTCGTGAGCACTGAATCAATAAAGAATCATCTAGTCTAAAAATTTAAAATCTAAAAATATAATTTATATTATTTTTTAATAATACGGCGGTTGTCTTTTGATTGCCCAAAATGAAGAAAACGGCAGGCTTGTGTAGTAGCCGCCTCGGTGTAGCCTTGTAGCCCCTTGTTTTGGTGGAGGCGGCACAATAATAGTAATAATGCGTAGAAAGCAATTTTTGCTGAAGAAAAAGTAAAAAACGTGCAAGTGTTGACCAATTTCTTTTGACTTTGTGCGTTTGCTGCTGTAAAGCAATTGCCAAAGAAGAAAATATACTATGAACTAAAGTCTCTTCCAAATATTTCAACAATAAAATAAAAATATATTTAAGAAAAAGTATGAATAACCCATCTATCTTTATTTATTAAGTATTTTCCTTTTCTTTTTCAATATTATATGCCATTTCTATATTCATATTCTCTATCTTATATCTCCATTTACTATTTTTATACTGTTTTCTAATATTTTATTAAACTTAAAAGCTATTTTAAAAAACTCCAAAATTAGAGGGTGTTTGGGAGTGATTTTCAAACGTGTTTTTTAAAAAAAATGAAAATTTTTATTTTTATTTTTAAGTTTAAATTAATAAAATTTGGTGTTTTTAGATCATTTTGATGAGCTGATGTCAAAAATAATTTATAAAAAATAAAACAATAAAATTTTAATGTATTTTTAAATGAAAAATACTTTTAAAAACAACCACAACTAAATTCTTGTACTATTGTGTGTAAAATCTGGTTGATTTCAATAATTAAAAAGGTTGTATGGAATATTTTAATTGATTAATTACCTGATTTTCTCCATCTTTCAAGGTGTTTTAGCATTACCTTAAAATAATAATTAATCACAATTATTGCAGCTGGCTTCATGTCCAGTCCAGTGTGTAGTTACCTCTTCTCTCACATTAAGAGCCTGCCTGCCTAATTGAGGATTGGACAAGTACGTTTTCATAGATATTTTCTTTACGAAAACGACACCTTGATAGAGATAATAACAAAGGTAATAAAAAAACAAATTAAATTATGATTGGATCATATTAAATTAATTTGTTTATACATTGATGATATCTTGCAAAGTTTTATCAGAAGGGCGGCGTGATGGTAGAAAATTAAAAATTTGTATAATAAATCTCGAGTTTAAATCAGAACTTATATTTTTTATAAGAATATATAATAATTGAGATTTTACTCATTCACTTAGATCTATCAAATATATTTTTTGATGGTGATGTTTCATCGCATCCACGTGGAGCTTAAAAAATTTCCTTATTATTTTTTTTCCCTTTCTTTGGACTTTAGAGCCTTTCTCTTCGAAAATACTTTGGCATGTGTGTTTTTTAGTGTTATTGAGATTTTTTTTTTAAGTGTTGTTTGTTTAAAAATGTATTAATATAATATATATATATATATATATATATATATATATATATATATATATATATATATATTTAATTTTAAAAAATTGTTTTTAACATTATTAATAATCTAAAAATACTAAAAACAATAATTTAAAATAATAAATTAATACAAAACCGAAGACAGCACAGACCTAAAAAGGGTCAAATAATAGACTGATAATTTTGACAACAAGAATTGATAATTTGCCAAATAATAATTTGGGTAAGTGACAAATCAAACACAAATGAGAGCCACTTAAATAACTTGGAAATTAAGGATTTTTTGTTCTCTGAAAATCCTAATTATATTTTATAGATACAGCTAACTTGTCTACATCACCTTGCCATGTGACACCTTCAACATGAAATCATATAATTTAGATCTGTGTTCCACATGTATTTTGTCTAGTCCAAAAAGAATATGATGACAAAAAACTTTTGATTTGCACAGTAAATCTTGAATGTGAATCAGGATGTATATCTCTTGTAAAAATTTAGAACAACTGGGTTTTTCTTGTCTGTCTAAACCTATAAAATACGCTTTCTGAAGAATAGAATTCACATCCAAAAAAATGTAATTCGTCTCTTGTCAATTTTATTTATTGTGGGATTTTTATTTTAATTTTTCAATTTGATTAATTAAGAACTAAGATTTCATGTTTTCTTCAATTTGAAATGGTATAGAAAGATTAAGTTGCTTATATAATATTTATTTATTATCTTATAACATTTCAAAAACTGAAGATGAAAATTTACTTTAAATATATATTTGTTTTTATAATTACCTCTTCGACCAGATATATATTTTTTTATTATATATAGATATTTATAATTTAATCGTCTAAAATATATGACCCAAACAACAAGAAAAGATATCAATTTTCCCCCCTCTAAAAATTGTTATTTTCTCTCAAATATCTTTAACTTGTTTGAAAATTAATTAAGTTTCATCAATAGTAGCTCACGGGAAAACATGTATCGATTGAATGTATTTATTTGTTTATTTAGCCCCTTCAGTGTTTTTTTTCTTGAAAATAATAGTCTTAAATCAAAAGAAATTAGCAAAAGCATCCACTATTATAAGCAAAAAAGTATGGAATAATCATTTAATAGATGATCTAGCGGTAAGAATTTGAGATTAAAAGTTTTATTTTCTCTGTAATCTCAAATTCAAGTCTCATGATTGCTAATATAATGATCACTAGAAATTTATATGATTATTAACTTTAAAATTTATAAAATTAGTTAAAATACACGCATGCTAATTAGTAATCAAATTAATAATAAAAACATGTAAGAGCAGAAAGAAGTAGGTATTCACTTTAAATGTTAGACATGTGATATATATATATAGTAAAAGGAAAAGGCAAAAACCACCAAACAGAAAAGCTAAAAAGAGAAAACCGACCAACCAAAAAAAAACATTAAAAATAAAATAAAAAAGAGAGTAAATTTCCCGGTAATATATGAATTTAACGTTCATTAGAGAGAGCACGCTATACATAGTTGAAGAAGGCCAGACCACAAACCACCAGAGTCATATACCTGTCAAAAATATTGTAGACAAACCTTCTATTGTTAGACCACCCCTTTAACATTTTCAGATTTCCTTGTCTCCTCAAGAAAAAAAATCATTTATCATTCCATTTAGTTCTTAAATTCTAGTTTCTTGAATCTCTCTTTCTTGATCCTCCACATCTTTTATGGTTTTGTAACAACCATTTTAGCTTGTGGGGGTGTCAAGAACTAACCACTTTATGTGCATATATGATCATGTGCTCATGTTCATGTTAGAATCTTGAGTTTTTCCAGTATTGTTCAAGGTTTTATTAGTTTTGAGTTTTGAGTTTGAAAGAGAGAGAGAGAGAGAGAGAGAGAGAGAGAGAGAGAGAGAGAGAGAGAGAGAGAGATGGAACAGAAGCATATGTTGTTGTCTGCTTTGAGTGTTGGAGTTGGGGTCGGTATGGGGCTAGGATTGGCATCTGGACAGAAAGTGAGCAGGTGGGCTGGTGGAAATGGTTCGATAGATGGTGTCACAGTTGAGCAGATTGAGCAAGAGTTGATGAGGCAGGTTGTTGATGGAAGAGAGAGCAAGGTCACATTTGACGGGTTCCCTTATTATCTCAGGCAAGATAATGCCCTTTTATTCTCTGGTCACTTTGATGACTTTTATCACGTGGTGGCTGTATCATGTGGTCCGTTTTATTTCTGATGATATGGGCATTTTGAAGATCTTGAGAAACAAAGTCTGCCTGTTTCTTAGTCCAAAACTACAGAAATTATGGGGTTTTGTGTTGATTCTGTGTATCTACCGCATATGGGGTTATGATACTTTTATTATCATTAGCTGGAAATTGAATGCTCTGAAATGGTTAAAATTCCCTTTTCAATCATAACTGTTTAATTTTTGAGTTTTCGTTGATGAATGGCATCTTCTCATTTTGATAGATTTCCACCCTGTATATGAGTACTTAGATTTTGAATGATCTCTACTCCTTCAACAACTGAATTTGATTTCCCTTTTTCTGGACAGGTTAGCCCTGTATACGTTCAACATGTACAATTGTATATAGGGGAAATTTGCTCATCCATAGATTTCATAATGGAAAGTCGTGAATTTACGTAATCTCAGTAATCTTAATTTCTTGAAGTACGAGGATGATTCTGATAGAATCCTTGAAGTCTCAATTTATTCAATTGAATCCCCCAATGACGAGAATGCATTATGGTCCCTTTATATACAACTTCGGGCTCAAGCACTTCAACTAACTGAACTAACAATTAAACCGAATACAACTAACTATAACAGAAAGTAACAACCTTTAATAGCCACTAACTATATGATTAGCAACTAATTATATCTCAACATACCCTCCCTTAAACTAAATCAGTTTACAAGTTTAGGTACATCACATACTCCCAATTGCTTTCTCAGATTCACAAAAGTTTCCAGCTTTAAAGCCTTGGTCATGATGTCTGCCACTTGCTCTTGTGATCTGCAAAACTTCAGCTCTATCTCTCCATCCTTTGCCAAGTCACGAAGAAAGTGATACCTGACAGCTATATGCTTGCTCCTCCCATGCATTACTGGATTCTTCGACAACTTGATTGTTGAGGAATTATCACAATATATCACACACCCCTTTTGATTCCACTGCAGTTGCCCAAGTAGCCTTTTCATCCAAATGGCTTGGCATGCACATGCTGCTGCAGATATGAACTCAGCTTCAGTGGTCGAGAGAGTGACTATAGCTTGCTTCTTCGAACTCCATGCAACTGTCCCATAGCTCATCATGAACACATATCCTGAGGTGCTTCTTCGATCATCTACATCACCAGCATAATCACTATCAGAATAGGCAATTAATCCATCTGTCCATCCTCTCCTCTGGTAACATATGCCCATGTCAGTAGTGCCTCTCAAGTATCTCAATATTCTTTTCACTGCCAACATATGAAGTTCAGTGGGCTTCTCCATATATCGGCTCACCAAGCTCATCACATACATGAGATCAGGCCTCGACACAGTCAAGTACATCAAGCTCCCAATCATTTGTTTATACTTGGTCGAGTCAACCTTAATTCCATCCTCATCTTTTGACAACTTGCAGCCAGGTACTATAGGAGTTTTGGTGGGGTTACTGTTTTCCATACCAAATCTCAGAAGGATTTCTTCAGCATATTTCCTTTGGCTCATGTAGATACCCTTGCTGTTTTGCACTACTTCCACTCCCAAGAAGTACTTCATTTTTCCCAAATCTGTCATGTCAAACTCATTCTTCATTGACACCTTGAATTCACTGATCATCTTCTCATTATTACCCGTGATTATCAAGTCATCCACATATATACTTACAACCAACACCTTCCCTCCTTCAGTCCTAGTGAATAATGTGTGTTCACTAGGACATTTTTCAAACCCACATCCAACAAAATATGCTTCTATACTGCTGTACTCAAGCCCTTGGTGCTTGCTTTAAACCGTATAGAGCTTTATGAAGTTTGAATACCTTTCCTTCCTCCCCTTTTCTCACAAACCCCTTGGGTTGCTCAATGTACACCGTCTCCTTTAACTCTCCATGCAGGAAGGCACTCTTCACATCTAACTGATATATGTTCCAGTTATGATAGGCTGCCACTGCCATAATCAGCCTTATGGTGTCCCATCGTGCTACCGGAGCAAATACTTCTGTGTAGTTGATTCCATACTTCTGAGCATACCCTAACACAACCAACCTGGCTTTGTGTTTGTCCACTTCTCCCTTCTCATTCAACTTGGTCTTGAAAATCCACTTCACCCCAATGGCTTTGGTGTGACTTGGTAACTCTGTCAAAACCCAAGTTTTATTCTTCTCTATGGCTTGCATTTCAGCCACCATAGCTTGCTCCCATATCGGATTTCCAGCTGCTTCTTCATATGACTTTGGATCCCCAGCCTCTGTGTACATAACCATGTATTGTTCCTCCTCACTTTCAGTCAATCCCTCTCCTGAAACATAGTCTCTCATCCATCTAGGCTCTCTGCTCACTCTACCCCGTGACCTGCCAGCAGTGTTCACATTCCTGCCCTCACTCTCTTCTTCAATCTCATCTTCAATCTCATTTCTATCCTCATTTATTTCAAGAGATTCATCTTGCACCCCTTCTTCTACCCCCTGCTTCTTCTACCCCAGCTGCTTCAGCTTGGTTTTCCTGCAAATTTTCCCCATTTTCCCCCAAATCAGCCTCCAATTCATCCTCATCATCACACATACTAGACCTATCATCACCCTCAGAATCATCTCCCCACTTCAATGTGCTGCTGCCAGGTTCATTTTCAGTGGTTTGTCCCCATTTCCAGCTCTCCATTTCATCAAAGACCACATCTCTACTTATGACAATCTTTTTGGTTATGGGATTATACATCCTATACCCCTTGGTCTCCTTACTCACCCCCATATACACACACTTAGTGCTTTTATCATCTAATTTCTTTCTTTTTTGATCCACATTATGCACATATCCTATGCATCCAAATACCCTAAGATATTCTACGTAAGGTGTTGCATTTCTCCATGCTTCCTCGTGGGTTTTATCTTTCAAAGCCAAGGTAGGACTTCTATTCAACAAATAGACAGTCCCAATTTATCGCCTCCGCCGTAACTCTCTCAGCACATTCCTCTCAATCAACACACTCCTAGTCATGTTCATTATAGCTCTATTCTTCCTCTCGGCCACCCCATTCTGCTGGGGAGTATAGGCAGCCGTAAGTTGCCTACTTATACCATTCAATTCACAAAATGAGTTGAATTCCTCGTAACAAAACTCTCCCCCCTATCGCCCCTTAGGGCTGCCAATATTCTCACCAATCTCTCCCTCAATCAAGCACCTTAAACTTCTTAAAATTCACAAATGCCTCGGATTTTTCAAAGTGATGAAATGTACCCATATTTTCCTCGAATAATCATCAATGAAAGTAATCAAATACCTCCTATTACCGAGGGATATTGGGGTTATTGGCCCACATATATCAAAGCATGTATCGCCTGCAGCCTCCTAGAGGCTCTCCACCGACTTTGTTTTGGGAATGGATCCCTATGGTGCTTACCCAACATACATCCCTCACATACTTTGGTAGGGGCTGTTATCGTGGCAGCCCCCTCACCATTTTCTTACTATACAATGTTTTCAACTCTTGGTAACTCAAATGGCCATATCTACAATGCCACAATTGTGCCTCATCCTCAGCAACCAATTTAAAACAATTTTGTTCTCTAGCAGCAGGTTCTTTAATGGCTAAAGAAGCTATTACTACAAACATTCTGTTTACTGACATTTCACTAGTCATAATCAGCCCCCTAGACATGTGAAACAGCTTTGCAATAATTGTTCTTGATCAAGTATAGTCAACCCTTTTTTCTTGTAATTGACCTATACTTAATAGATTGTTCCTCAATTCAGGGGATATAGTATACTTGGGTAATAACTTGTGTTACCCCCTTCCACAAATCATCCTTATACTACCTATTCCCATTACCCCCCATTCTTGAATTATTTCCTAGTTTCACAGATTGTCTAAATTCATCATCAAAATCAATAAACCACAATCTATTTCCAAATCATATGATTGGAACAACCGTAGTCCAGAACCATACCTCCTCTCGGCTTGCATGATTTAGTTCCACATGTGTCATCAAGAGCATTTCGTCCCTCATCCTCTAGCTCGGCATAGTGAGCTCCTCTTTCCCATTGTGGGCACTTCAGATCGAAAGTGCCCCCAACTTGTGGCACTTATAACATTCGGTGAGTTCCTTGTTGTATTGGAACCTCCCTCGGCCTCTTCCCCTACCTCGAGTCCCCCCCGGAATAATTGAAACCACCACCTCCGGGCTGGATTGTAACCCCCTCTCGCCCTCGCTTCTAGTTGTTCTATCATCATAGACAACTTTGAGGGCTTGATCCTCTTCTTGGTGCTCACTCATCCGCCGCTCATGGACTAATAAACTTCCATGCAGCTCATCGATACTTAGTGTATCCAAGTCATTTGACTCCTCCACTGTAACACACTACGTAGTTAAATTTTGAGGTTAATGTTCTCAAAATCTTACCTACGATCACACTCTGCTCCATTTTATCTCCATTGGTACGCATCTTGTTCACCACTGCCAAGGTTCGGGAAATGTACTTGTCAATTTTTTCCCCTTCCTTCATGCTCAACAGTTCGAACTCTCTTCTCAGAGCTTGCAACTGTGCTCTACGAACCTTGGTTGAACCTTGATACTTCTGCCGCATTGATTCCCAAATAGCCTTGGATGAGGTTTTATCAAGAATCGTCTCCATTATTTCTCGATCAATTGCCTGGAATAGACAATTCTTTATCTTCAAATCTTTGAGCTTACTGTCTTCTAAGCTCCTTCGCTGAGCTTCACTCAGTGCCGTTCCTCGAGCTACGGCTGGGATGCCTTCCTCCACCAACGTCCACAGCTCCTTGCTCCTCAAGAAATTCTCCATCATCATCGACCAGTGGTCATAATACCCGTCGAATCTTGGAATGGCAGCTTGTACAAATTTATCTGTGTTCTGCATTTTCTCAGCACACAGTGGACGATTTGCACAAAAAATTCTTGAAAATTTTCCACTCTCACTCACTCTCTGTTTCTCTCTTTCTCTCGTGTTTCACTCGCTCGCACCTCTCTGTGTTTCACTCTTACTCACCTTGCTTTCACTCTCTCACTCACCAACTGACTGTGGTGATCTTCGGTGGTGGTGGATTTTCCGTCTTCTCCACCGATCAAGGATTCTAATGGATCGTTACTCTCGATTTCTTCACAAATCAAGAGTTGCTTCTTCTTCTCCTCCTCTATTTCCGCAGAAATCACTGATTCTAGGCTCGATTTGAGCTCTTCGAATCGAAGATTTTCCTTCGCCAGTCGATCTCCTCCTCACTCTTCTCTTCGTTTCTCACGAAGCTTCCGAGAGAAGCTTTCTTTCTCTCTCTTCCTTTATACTGGCTCTGATACCATTTGATAGAATCCTTGAAGTCTCAATTTATTCAATTGAATCCCACAATGACAGAATGCATTATGGTCCCTTTATATACAACTTCAGCTCAGCACTTCAACTAACCGAACTAACAATTAAACCGAATACAACTAACTATAACAGTAAAGTAACAACCTTTAATAGCCACTAACTATATGATTAGCAACTAATTATATCTC